>JAKSZP010009531.1:0-100713 GCA_022478985.1 Massospora cicadina | reverse complement strand
TAAATTTTGGCTCCTGGCCTAACGACTGATTATCAAATAAATACTTTCTAATATAAGATATATTTATTTCATCTCTTTCCTGGTTTTCTCATTGAATCCTTTCTTTGAAAAAAGTGTCAACAAGCTGGATGCGCCAAATCCACAGCTTTTATATCTACCTGCCTTGGAAGAAGCTCCCAAACATGAATAGAAAATTACGCCCAAAATCGGCTGGAAGAGTTGGGCAATTATAAAAAGCCTAGTGAGTTTTTCTATGGTCCAAATACCATAAAACCACAGGCACTATTTAGGATCAATCTATGGAACTTTGTCCTAAATAAATGTGCAGGATAATAATAAACAAGAAAGCATTCCTTAGATTTTCACAAATTTGAAAATGGTAAACTAAATGAGGGTCTGAGCAATCAGGGCTACATAGGGACCTGAAAATTTAAGAATATTATTTAGTTCAATAATCCTCAGATTAAATTTATCTGGAGTTAGCTGACTAGAAACCATAGATATTTTCAGAGAAGTTTTAACGTTGAAAGTTTCTTAAGATCTGGTGTCAGTCTTTTTATGTCTTCCCCTTTTAATAAAAGTAATACCATAAAATTTTAAAATATTCATTATTCTAAAGTAGTTATCTCAACTACTAGCATCCATATCTTCCAATTTTAGGAATGACTGACCCTTAAAGGAATCCTCTCCTTGTAAAGCTATGCAAAAACTTGTGGTTGACTTTTTTGTAGTCTGGTTCTAATTTTCAGTTTCTCATAAATAAATGTCTGCTAAGTTTTATTTTCATCTGAAGTTTCCATGACGAGGGGTTTAGGTGCTATTCTTTGCCATCAGTAAAATTATAGGAGAGGGTATGACTAAGGCAGATAGCAAGGTCTTGAGTTCATCCGCATATATTATTTAGAACTCTAGTTAGTTAGACGAATTTGAGCTTACCATATGGCTGTTACTCATTGCATTATATCAAAAATAGCCTAAAAACCTCAAAGAGGGTGACAAATAAGGGTAGATTAATGTGTGCGATTTACTTTTAAGGACCAGAATTATCCAAGTCAGCTTTATTTAAAGATCTTGCTGGCTATAAAAGACTGGCGGTTTGGTGTCTATTAATGGCTTGAAGTTTAAAAGGGAAGAATGGTGTTAGATCACAAGTCAGCAGCTTGAAAACTTTGTAACAGCTCTATGGAGGGGATGACATACAATTGTTGTCAGAAAAAGCAAGCTAGTGGTACCACTTAAATGAAAAGTAAGAGGCTGAGTTTTTAATGGCTAGAAGGGTTTGTGCATCAGATTCAGAATCCATGAAATAGTTGAGTTATAAAGTTATCAGAATGAGGATTGAAGTCACCACTTTTATGTTACCTTGTTAAGAAGGACCTGAGGATCTTGTTGTATTAAATTGGGTTCCCAAAAATGAGTAAAATTTAATGAATGTATGAGATGGCGCTTCTGCACAAACTGTATACCTGATGGTTCCTTGTTGATTGGCTCCTTTTTTGGTTATTTAGCGTGACTGGAAGTTTATGTAGGGTGAACCTTTTTGCGCTGGCCTTCAATAGCGTGGCAGTGTATGAGGAGACAGTAAAACACCCTGTCAGTAGTCACTAGCATAGCTAAAGAATGGGGTCAGCTTTGACTGTTGGAAGCTAGGAGAAAGGACTTTTATTTAATGTCTGTTCTATAATAGATGGGATGTTCTATTAATTCTTTGTTGTCATAAGCCTAAAAAAATTCAGTACCATGCCAATATGAGAACATGGGCTTTTTCTCATTGTTGGGATGAAGTGTAGTGATGGTGATAGTTGCATAAGGAGCTAACGACGCTCTGCACCAGAAGGAATGTTTAAGTGGAGAATGGTTTCAGTGCCATATAACAAAAACCCTAACATTAACACAGTATAAAAAATTTCAATGGGAGGTGTGAGAGGAGGTTAGCAAAACTCACTAATATTTTGGTGTCATTGTACAATCAAGTTGATTCATGGAGTCTAATATATTTTGTAAAATAAAAGCGTTTCTGCCGATGTGTCAGCGTCCTTCTAAGAGGTAAACCAACGTCTGAATAGCCTTTATAAGGGCAGAAGTCGCTAAAGACACAGCTCAAAGTTTCTAATGTAAAATTATATTTTTTTTGTATGCAGTTAAGTGCCATAGTTGACTCAAAGGAAAAATCACATTTTGGATTGAGGGAGAACAAGAGGGTAGGAAAAAATAGGAGCATTTGTGCAAGGTGTAGTGCTAAGTCCTTTTTAGGGAAAATAGCAGTCAGATGAGATGTGCAGATGTTAAGAACTATTTTAAAAGCATTTTCCTGCAGGGTGAAAAAGTTAGGGGGAAGTTTGTGTCACTGCTCATACTTGAGCACCGGATATTAAGGCTGAGGAAAATGAATTGTGGCATGGTTATTAAAAAAAGGTTTAAATATACTTAAAACCTCACAAAAAGTGGTTCTTAGTGGAAAGTAAATCAGCAACCATCTCTTGTTAAGTATACTTTGGCTAAAAAGATGTTATATGTCATGGAATCAGATGACTAGGAGAGGAATGAGTTTGAATTAGGGTGTGTCAGAACCCATTGAATAGCCTAGAAGGCCAGGTGACATTTGTCTTAAAACTTGTAAAAAAATATAAGGGTCACTTAAGGAATATAGAAGTTCAACAATGTAACAAAGGTTTGTAACAAGCCAGTTGACTACAATTGATAAACTGTGGCCTTGTGGAGCAATCTTAGGAGAAAGCCATGGCGATAACAACAACTCCATAGTTCTCTGTTGCTGGCCTCTGGATTAAGATTCTAGATAAGTGGGGTTGAATTTGGGTGCAAATAACTTTTAGGCTCATTTAAATAAATAACTCCATAATCCTATCAATAAATTTTCGTCTTAAAATATAAACATCTTAATACATGATTACAATTACTTAATCCAAATTAGAAATGGTTTTACTTTTGTTTTTGTGTTAGTCTCAGGGTCAGTTAGAATTTTATGTGTTACCAAAGTATTGGACATGATAGAAAAAGTTATTCGTAATTAGAACCTCTTTGAGAAAGCAACACAAAGGCCCAAGCAAAGTTTAAGAAACCCATTTATATTGATATAGATAAATTAAAAAATGCTTAAACTGATACTAGAAATATCCCTCAAGTTTGACTTGATACCAAAAAACCTCATATGTAATACTGATTAGCCGAAATAATGGATCATCAGAATGTGAAGCAACATCTTCATTTGATGGCTTTAAAGGCAGTAAATCAACTTTTATCCCTAAATTATACAAATCAGAAATCTGGTTGATGATTAACCTAAATGATACAAGTCTTATCTAAATGGGTCATTTAAAGCAGATTTTATATCTATAAAAATACGTTAAAAAGGCAAGTTTTGAATTTTGATGTGCTATCCAACGAAGAGCCTTCATTTAAATAGTTGCTTTTCATAAGTATACTATATTAATTTCCTTATGGGGATTATTTTGTTAAAAGAACATTAAACCCTCAAAGCTTTTTATAATAAAACTACACTTTTTGTTTTAAATCTCATTTGGTGACTTTGTTATAATAAGCCCTTTCGCCTCTTAACATAATCCAGGTCTTCCAATTGTCATTTTCTAAGCAAGAATTAACCACACTTGAAATAAGTACTTGCATGAGTCTGAACTATTTCAAGTGTTGACTGTTGAGTTTCATGGGAATAGCCATTGACTTTCTCAAACTAAAGCCCTAGAGGGTTGTGCTAACTACAAAGGCACAGCCGTCACTTTACAATACCTGTATCTAGCTGATTGCACCATGGAAGACAATTTACTGATAGTTTAATCCACTGGGTGCACGATTGAAATGGTGAAGACAACGACAAAATGAATATAATATGCCTTGGTCACATCTAAAGGAGTACAATAAAAACAATGGAGATCCTAGAATATAAACATCTAACCTGAATTTCCAATGAGGTGGTCAGAAATCATACTTTAGGAATCATAAACTCAAGAGAAAGAACCATCCGCAAGGGGGCGTCCACTATCAACAAGACTCTTATGAATTTAAATCGATTTTATGCTCCCCCCAAAACTTAAAGTTTATGTGCATTCTATCCTGATATATCATGCGATTTGTACACCCAGCTATTTACCCTATTATGAACCTATTAGGAATTCATAATGAGGAACTCCATCATCACATCAATACCCATGGATTAGTGAGAGTGGCTTATAAACAGGTATATGGTTTAGTATCAAACAATATAGATTTATTCCAACAGTTCGAGGAAGATTGCATATATATCATTCAATTTCATAAATAAATGGGGACTCTTGATACTTAGAAATCTATTTTATGGGTAAAGCTAAATAATTATTAAGAAAAGATATATAAAATCCTAATGAAAGTAACCTTAGATTAATTAGAACTTTTGCTCAAGAGCTATAACAACAATATTTTATAGTCCATCACCAAAATGGTGACTAAGATTCTTCTAGCCATCACAAAGAGGAAAAAAAATTAAGCCCCTAAATTCTCAACAATCGCATGCTCAAAGATGAATTGATAAAAGTGAATCAACAAATCTCAGAGGCTCAGTCAGTATATCAGAACCTTATTTAACCAAGTATCTCATGTTAAGAAAGATCTGGTGTCCTGTGCAACTCAGGTGGCTACCCACTCAATTTATAAGTGACTCTAGATTGAAGATCAATATGAGGAGCAAATCACTTATCCAATAAGACACTACCCAAGTTTAGTGCTGCCTTAATGAAGCTGAGTTACATTGGAATAATCACAAGGAAGAAACAAAAACTAAGACGGACAAACCTTTTCAAAAACTGAATGTGCAGGAATGAAGGATGACTTAGCTCAGCGCATTGGTGCATTAGAAGATGGGAACAAACTCTTACAAATCTTCACTCCACCACTTTTCAACTAACCCAACTCTATTGACACCCTCATAATGAACCAGGAGAATGATATTGTTGTTCTCAAGAGACGCATTGACTTTCTAGATGTCAACAATGACTCAACAATAAAGAAATGGAGCAACATCTTAATTTATTACAAGAATTAATTTGTCAATCCTCTTGTCAAGTTGAATAAAGTGATACACATACTATAATCACTAAATCAAAAGCCCCTGGAGTAGATGTTGTTACAGAATTGGAAACCACTACCTTCAAAACTATCTTCAAGGACAAATTCAACCTGGTGAATGAAGTACTACATCCTTTATCTACATTAACGAAGCCACAATAGAGGATGAAACTGACCATTAAAAAGTAAACGTAGTTGTCTTGTTTAAGTCACATGGCGCAGGAGATTACAGTACTTCACATGGACAGCTAGTTCACTTGGGGCGAAGCGAAAGATGATCTTAATAATGAAACAGTTCCAAGCAAAGCTTAAGTATGAAGAATGAGGCTTTCATGAGGATTGTGTTATGCCATACTAAAACCCTATCCAAATTTGCTGATTAATTATAGATTGAAGCTCAAACTCTGATGCCCACTATGATGATCCCAATTAAAGATTCTGTAGCAGCTATTGTGGCTGGTTTACACAGTAATACCAACTAGGCCATGTAAATCAATTCAGTCAAATGAAACTTCAAGTCTTTCTTAGACATAAAAGGAAGCTCTGCTCAATGTAGCTGATATAAATAAGCTAGAAAACACCAAGAAGGCTCCCAAAACCCAGAATGTATACTGTGGAGGAAATTAAGTCAAAGAGGGTGAAAAAATAAAATACAAATATTGCAAGAAAAATGTTACAATGAAGATGAATGCTAAAAGAAGGACCCTGACCTTGTTAAACAGGAAAAGGGTAGTTAGTTTAGGGTGAAGTAACTTTAAAGTCAACAAGTCTAAATTACTCAAGGTAAAAATATTTCCTATTGGTTCACCTCATGTGTGTTGTTTACTATGCTATTGATAGATATAAGAGTTTACTAAAATACAGTTTATTACAAATTAGGTACATCCAATGATTTTGACATCCTGAATACTTGAATGCCATAATATATTGATGGCCCTAAGTTCTAGAGAACACCTACCTTAATCAGTTCATGGGGTTCCTAAAACTAATTAATAAGGCAAAAGCTGCTGACCAGTCTCTTGTCTTATTAATCTGAACCATTTAAAGCGTATAAAATCTATAGAAATTTTGAAGAATTATTCTGCAACAACAAAAATAAATGCGACGTTCCATCTTTAAGGGTCTTAGCCCAAATATTAAATTTTGATGGTTGACTCAAAAATAAACCCTTCAAGAAAATCATCAATGCTGATGGATTACTCCCATTGATGGATCCTTTGATCCTTCCCAATTTACTAAAATCTGATAAATCAGATTCACCTCAAAACCGCCTTGACTGCAACTAAACAACCCAATTATTATAGCTAATAATAGCTATGATATAATATTCTATGGCTAATTATGGGATCCACTTAGGTGAACCAAGTAAATTTACAGCACAAACCTGATTGTATTTTTGATAATAATGAATTTACAATTAATGGTTTCTAATTTTTTATGTATGCTGATCATTGTAATCAGCATGATAGTACTTGCACATGGATGGCCCAAATAGGGAGTACCTAGTACTATTGAGAGGCCTGCCAACGCCCCAATTAGGGGTGCGTCATTGTTCAAATTCCATATATCCTTTTCCCTCGTTTATTGTATTTTGTCATCTGTATGACAAAACATAATTGAGCTGGTTGAGAGGCGAATATACACTACTGTGGTGCTAATATTAAGCCTAAAGATCTTAAATATGAGAGTAGTAGTGCCTCCAATTGGGCTAAAACAATTGTAATTAAGTTAATTCAAGGTTGAATTAACTTGGGGTTTTAATAACTACTTCCATAATCCATAGCGGATTAGCATGGCTTTAATGAAATCACCTAATAGATTAGTATGGCTAGGAGATGCCTTAGAAGTATAAAATACCGGCGCTTGGCCCTAAAATAAAATCATCATCTTTCCATATAAACATATTTTCATCTTATAACGTTTTACATTAATTCAATCTTCATATTAAGAAGTTTAGACAAGCATCTAGGGGAGCTTGTCATTATTACCTGATTCTGGATAGTTCCCAATTAGAGAGGTAAAAGTAACTAGAAGAGACCAAAAGAGTCAAGTAAAATTTTTTAGCTTTGTGAGCTTCCAAACGGTTTGGGAAATATAGTAAGACACATAGCATAATCAAGAATATTGGCTGAAACTCTTCCTGACTATTGAAACATGATTATATTTATTAAGCGATTAAATCCTCAAAAACTTTAAAGTTGTGCTCACTAAAAACCACGTTACACTTTTTATTATGAATAATCCATCCAAATTCCAGGCAGATGAAGCCAGAAGATTTGACAAAAACAATATAAAACCAGTGACCGAGAAATCACTGAGTACTTCAACACCGCTCATCAGAATACTGAGGATAGTACTTTGTACTTCTGATATAATCACAGTAGGAGGAGAGCATGTGGACTCAATAGGCCCTATTGAGTTTATCTCTGACAGTGTGAAGGAGATGATGGAGACCCTATTTCATGGGTATAGGATTGGTACATCACTGGTGGACCCATCTTTTGGGCTGTTTTATCACTTGAAGGATCAGGCCTTCAAAATGGAGATGTATACGTGGTACTGAGAGGCAACAATGGCAACTCTGGTTAGATGCTTCAATTGTACACAAGCAACCACCAAGTTTTTGGTTAGCTTTGTAAAGCCCTCAATTAAGCACACCCAAAGGATTCTGGCTTGGCAGAATCTTAAACTTGTGGAGATATACAGAGTTCAAGAGGAGGAGTGATCTTCCTAATTGAACTTACTGGATAAGTAAATTCCAGCTTTGACAAAGTTAGAAAGGCTATTGTCAACAATATGGAACAGGTTGAAGATGCTCACAGAAGATTAAATACTTTAGAAACACAACTTAATTTAAAGTTCCAAATATTTCAGTTGAGGTCCTCTCTTTACATGGATTGAATAGTGAGTGGGTCCATGATATTAATAAATGCTGCCAGAAATTGTAAAATTACCCGATTTTCTGTCATCTAGGACTGAATGTTTGACTAAAAATGCCACTTCTGCTCAAAGAAATCACCTGGAATTGAAAACCATATCTGGTCATCTCAATGAATATGCCCAAACTGAGTTGGGCATATTACAAAAAAAGCGTTGAAGATTTGGATGCCATGCCATTAGGGCCAAATTACAAGGAGGATTTTGTGAAAATTCATGAGAATTCTTGAAACTCCAGTCAACAGTTTTGTCCGTGAAAGCCAAGAATGTCAAACTTGCTAAGGGAAAACAAGATCTCCAAACCCAGCTATCAGCAATGAATGACTGTTTTGCTGATTTGAACAAATTTGTGAAGCATATAATGGCTTTTCAAATTACCTTTAGATAAGAATGCAATATTCTTAAAAGGAAGTTGATGCCCTAAAGGAGAAAAGTTGTAACTGTTCAACCAGCCCTTGAGGGGGAGAGCAAAAAAACCTCTAAGTATTTGGGCAGAAAGCAAATGGGGAAATTATATAAGCCCAAATTCAAAAGTATAAATCTAGCAGTTTGTAACAATTCCACAAAGCAGAATTTTCAGGGGTCAAGACGGATGCTGAAAAAGATATTACAAATGTTTGTTAATGCCCAAATTTTTTGCTTCAATCCCAACTCTGGATGACACTCATTGTAAACATGGACCAATTCTAGCAGAAGATCCCCAAGTTGTTTGAACTCTAGACAAAGCGTAACTCCTCTGGCTGATTCTGAACACAATAACTTTAAGCCCTTGAATTTTCCAAAATTTGACAAAGAAGGAAATGTACATTCATTTCTAAAATTGTTTGAAAAAGCTATGCGAGGGGGATCTGATCATGAAGAATATACATCTCTCATCAATTGCCTGGATTCACATAGTGTTGATCTTGTTATGCGTATCTGGGTGACGACTGGTCCTATTTGGATGCAAAAAATGCTGTAATAAGACAACATGGAGGGCCTGCTAAACTATCAGCCTGAAAGACAGATCTGCTCAATATCAAATTCAAAAGGAATGAATCCATTAGATACTTTTTGGATATAATCTTTCATGAGGCTCAGGTCCTACTTGGTTCTAATGCTCTAAATAAATTTGATGCAAAGATTGACATGCAGTATGCTGTTAAACCATACCGTGACTTGCAGAGAGTCACTGAATACATCCTTTAATGAAACCATGGGATCATTAGAACTCTCAAATTATTTGAGACAGTGCACAACTAGCTTTGACGCCCCTAATCAGCCCAAAGAGCAATTTTAATTTTGATTTTTGGAACAAAGAATACAATATAAAATCAACAATGAAAAACAATCGGCCTGTAAATCAGAAAAACAATCAGCAAACAGGGTGATTACCTGTCATAATTGTGGCCAAAAGGGACATTTTGCTAGCCAATGCTACAGATGGGTAGATAGAAAACCTGGAGTCAATGTGGCATTAAAGGCTAACAAATAAAGAAAAGATGGGAAAAAAGCAGGTATAGTAGAGGCGGAACGCTCTACCTCCACAAATGCCCAATGACACATTCCACCTGACCCTGGCAAGCTTTTCTTGGCTGATGAAATTGTCAAAAGATATCCTGCACCACATCATGGCTGACGATGTACATATGGTTACAACAAGATCCAAAGAAAGGCCAAAAGCCAAGAGAAGCTTCAGAAGAAGCTTAAATAGAGGTGGCTAAAACTTACGCTAAGCAAATTATGGACCATGACCTTGATCCTCATACTACTTGCTCCCAGGATCTGCCCTCTTTAAAGGATGTTAAGGTCGCAATCCCCATGTAGACTCTGGCGGAAAACTTCCCTGAAATATGTTCTTGCCTCAATACACACTTGAGTCAGGCAACTCTGAAACTATTAACCTAATAAACACCTCTGAACCATACTCTGAGTGTACTTATTTTGATATAGCTGTCAATAGGGTCCATGTTCTGGCCATTATTGGCAGTGGCGCTCCTTTAAATATCATCAGCACCAAGTTGGTAAAATAGTTGGGAAAGGCTTTGGATGTTGCCCATGTGCAATAATATGGCACTGCGGGAACACATGCCACTAGAGCACTTGGGGCATATAGTGACTTACCTATAAGGTTTGGATCTATAGTAGTTTCTGCTGAAGCTATAGTTCTGCCTAATCAAAACTATGAGGTCCTTATTGATACCAATTTTGAGAGAAGATATGGAGATATGAAGTGGTTACTAGTCATTTTGATGACACCATAACTAATCTGAACCAAACCATCCCGATTTACTAAACAATAAATGCAAAATAAAGACTGAAAAGACCTAATCCGTTTATTAATTTGGCCTATCAGGACGGAATTATCTTCATTGAATACTCTAAATCGCGCTATGTCAAGCCCCTACCAATGCAAATCCATGAGTCCAATAACATACATCTTCAAGCAAACAGGGAGCTAACTTTGGACTCTGAAAGCAAGCAATAGTCCCAATTGGGCTAGCAAATTAGATCTAAGAAGGACTCTATGGCAAAGTTTATCAACCATGGTCCTAAACTTGACTCGAACCTAACATAGCACCTGGGATAATTATTCCTGGGCATCAAGGAATCAGTATACTCTGCGCAAACATGCAGAATCGGCCCATTTTCATCAAAAGGCACCAAGTGGTGGCCTATCTCCTTCTGATTCCTGTAACAGAGATTGAATCATTTCAAGAGTTTGGAACTATGGATGAGTTAGGGCTTCCTGATGATGAGTTACATCATGTTCATAATGTCATACCTATGGCTGATTTAGGTGAACTAAATGAACAGGAGAAGCACCAAGTTTAATTGTTATTCGAAAATACTGTGAAATATTTGCCAAGGATGATTTTAGCTTGGGATGCACACGAGGAGTAACCCATATGATAGATAATGGGGATTATATAGCCATCCATTTAAGGCTTATTAGACATTTGAAAACTTCTGAGGAGGTTATATCAAAAGATATTAAGGAACTTCTTAAATGCAACATGCTAATACCATCCAAGAGTCCATGAGCTGCACCAAAGAAAAAATTGTAAAAAAGAAAGACAGGAGAAATAGGGTTGTTATTGACTACTGTAAGCTCAACAACATTACAAAAAAAGACTCCTATCCTCTTCCGCATATTGATGATGCCCTAGATAGGCTTGGGGGTGCCAAGTTTTTCTCAGCGATGGATTTAATTAGTGGGTTTTGGCAGATCGACATGCTCAAAGCTGAGCGAGAAAAGTGCGCCATTATTACCCAGGAGGGGTTATCTCAGCCAACAAGGATACAGCAAGGACTCTGTAATGCTCCAGCAACCTTCCAGAGAGCAATGGGCACCACATTGGGCGATCCTAAATTGTCATGTGTACTTTTATACCTAGATAATATTAATGTTTCCAGTCGCACTTTCAATAAACACTTAGAACAACTGGAAGAGGTTTTCCAAAGTTCAGCGGCTTCAAACTTAAAGTCAAGCCACAGAAATGTCATTTTTAAGGACCAACTAGAGTACCTTGGTTTCATAAATTGATAAAGAAGGTCTTTGGCCCCAGCCAGGCAAATTGTAAGTAATATCTAAGATGAAGAGGCCCAAATCCAAACGGGACATTCAAGTATTTTTGGGGATGATTGGTTACTATTGCCAATTTATTGCTGACTTTGCTCAAATTGAAGAGCCCTTGTTTTATCTACTTAAGGATAAGATCCCTTTTGAGGTGAATTCAGCCTGCTATGAGGCATTTGACTGACTTTGTTTGTCCCTATTAGTCGCACCAGTATTGTGCTATCCTGATTTTGACTGAGAGTTTATTGTTCAGATGGATGCATCATTAACAGCAGTTGGAGCTGTTCAGTCCCAAGTTGGAGAAGATGGCGAAGAGCACCCAGTAGCCTATGCTATTCAGACCCTAAATACCCATGAGAGAAAGTATACGGTGACAGAAAAGGAATGTTTGGCAATTATATATATGCTTATAAACAGTTTCAAGTATATCTTCATGGAATGCATTTTACCGTGGTTACTGATCATGCAAACCTAAGCTGGCTTAATAGATTGAAGGAGCCAGAAAGACGTTTGGCTCAGTGGGCACTTAAGCTGCAGGCTTATGACTATACTATCAAGCATTGGGTTGTTGCTAAGCATCAATTCTGATTGCTTGTCTCGTCTTCCCATTGTAGCAACTCTCTGTCAGCCTGAAGATGTATTATAAAGAAAATGATTGGTGGAGCTTTTGCTGATGAGCCTGAAGCAGTGCAGAAAATTCTCTCCAAACTATGAAAGGACACACTCATTGAAAAAGTAGTCTTTTTCAAGGTGATTGATAAAAAATATATATTTCCGTGTCTCTCAGCCTGAGCAGATATAACCATGGCTGCTCATAAAGCCACCAGCCATGGAGGCTTCAAGAAAATCAAAGGTGCATCTCAAGCAAAATTATTATTGGGAATCGATGCATTTTAACATCCATGAAACCTTGAGTTGTTGCCAAGAGTGCCAAGGGGAAACGCCCTTCCAGAAAGCTACTTTTTATCAGCTTGTTCAACCCAAATTCGCTTGGGATGCCATATCTATAGATGTGGTCGGACCCCTCCCAATTAGCAATGTGAAAGCCAAATATAAGATTGTGGCAATTGATCACTTTAGTGAATAGGTCAAAGCCAGGGTTATTCGGGACTTAGGAGCCTCAACCACAGCTAAATGCATCTTGGAGCAAGTTATTCATTGACATGGATGTCCTTAATTCATATTAACGGATAATGGCACAGATTTTACCGCAATCATCCTCCAGAAACTCAATGAGTTAATGAGAGTGCATGGTGTTCTATCAACTACATACCACCTAGAAATAAATGGTTCAGTAGAACGAGTTAATGGAACACTTGTCAATATCCTAAGGAAGCTGACTTCCTAGAAGCCCTCCAAATTGAGTACATTCCTCAGTTTGGCATTTTTGCCTATAACATCTCTTACCATTCTGCCACAAAGATGTCTCCTTTTCAACTTCTATATGAGAAACATCCAGCTTTACCGCCATTGTTGTATTATTTGATACAAGAGCCTAAAGAGTTATCCTATTCTCTCATGTCAAGCGGCTTGCAGAAACCTTAATCAAATTGCAAGCCCAGGCTTTTGATAATAAATTCAAACTTCATAAGGTCCAACATGCAAAAGATCAGAAAAATTGGTATGATCTTCCTGAATTTGCCTTGAATGATGAGGTATTATTTTGTAATAACCACGGTTTGGGCCAAAATCACTAGTTAAATCGCATTTGGGTGGGCCATTTGACATAATTGAGAAAACATCAAGCTACACCTACACTATTAAGGAGAAAAACTCTGGGAATGATATAATGAGTCCATGCTAAATTCCTAAGAAGATTTAAAAATAGGACTGATTAAAAAAATAAGAAAAAACAATTATAGGAAATTAATAAATATGAAAATATAAAAAATAAAATATGTACTCAAAAAATATGTATAGCATAATAGTATTAAAGAAAAAATATATATAATAAAAAGAAAATTATTGGTAAAAAGTGATTAATCAGCATAGTTTTTATTCCTTTGCTTTGAAGGGGAGGGGACTTGGAACCAGATTCCACATCTGCAAGAACCAATTCAGCCCAATTTAGTTGCTGAGTGACAAGAAAAAAGGCCATAGTGGCATAGAGCGAGGCGCCCTGCATGCTAGTTGTAGCCAATTCCCAGCGAACAATTGGGAGAGGAGGCACAAAATCGTTAATATTGATCTGATTGAGCCCACAATTGGGTGGAAAACAAACGCCCAGGAGAAGAAAGTTGACCAAAAAATCTGTCCGGTACTAATATACTTTTGGGGTTGCCAGTCAAACATGATAAATCTGGGTTTTCCACCACTCAATAAGGGGAACATGCAACAACCAGCCTGAAAGCATCTGGTCAGGAACAATATGAATAAGGTGGCCAAATAAGGCCATTTTCAGGAGATATTTTTCCGCACTATCCTGATGTAAAGCCTCAAAAGCTGCCCAAACAGCCGAGAAGAAATGTAAATCCTGAACATCATGGGTATTTAGACCCAAGGATGAAGCGAAATCAGGCCTACTCCTGAGTGGCATGGACCAGGAACTGACAACCTGCTCCACAAAGCTGTCAACTTGGACATAATACTGAGGTTGTATGGTCATATCCTTGGTCAGAAAAAGGTAAACGGGGTTATAAAGCTGTTCATATTCAGCCCTTGTTTGGTCAAGAAGTTGACCCTGATGCAAATAATTGGACGAGACCAGTACTGCATCATATGCTCAAGTCATTGGGAAATGACTGAGGGCAAAGATAAATTTTACCAGAAGATCAGCATCCTAAGATGTACATTGCAATGATTAATTGTCTCTTGAGGGTCAAAAATGAGGTCAAAAGTGAATACTGGAGGAATTGTTGAAGAGCGTGACCAAAGTTTGCAACCCACTGATCCTTGAGTATGCTCAATGGCAGGGTTAGTCTCCTCCTCAACAATAGTCCCAGGCCGAGTAGACGTCATTAACGTTGGAACATGAACAAGTTGACCAACTGAGTGCCTGGAGGGAGTCTACAAGCATATGCATCTGCACAGTCCTGTCTAATTGATTAGTACAATGACATTGTTTGGGATCGAGAGAAGTGACAAAATTGCAGTAGGCAGAAGAGGTATCGTTACAGATATTGAAGATAAAATTAGGAAAACACAGGGTTTATATTCCAGGAAAGTTGGGGGAAATGTTAGATTTTGATGGTTGACTCAAAAATAAACCCTTCAAGGAAATTATCAATGCTGATAGATTAATTATATTTTTGGATCCTTTGATTTTTCCCAATTTATCTGCAATCTGATAAATCAGATTCACCTTAAAACCGCCTTGATTGCGTCTAAGTAACCCAATTATTGTAGCTAATAATAGCTATGATATAATATTCTATGGCCAATTATGGGATCCACTTAGGTGAACCAAGTGAATTTACTGCACAAACTTAATTGTATTTTTGATAATAATGCATTTACAATTAATGAATTCTAATTTTTTATGTATGCTGATCATTGTAATCAGCATGATAGTACTTGCACATGGATGGCCCAAATAGGGAGTACCTAGTACTATTGAAAGGCCTGCCAACGCCCCAATTAGGGGTGCGTCATTATTCAAATTCCAAATATTCTTTTCCCTCATTTATTGTATTTTGTCATCTTTATGACAAAACATAATTGAGCTGGTTGAGAGGCGAATATACACTACTGTGGTGCTAATATTAATCCTAAGGATCTTAAATATGAGAGTAGTTTTGCCTCCAATTGGGCTAAACAATTGTAATTAAGTTAATTCAAGGGTGAATTAACTTGGGGGTTTTTAATAACCACTTCCATAATCCATAGCGGATTAGCATGGCTTTAATGAAATCATCTAATAGATGCGTATGGCTAGGAGATGCCCTGGAGGTATAAAATACCGGCGCTTGGCCCTAAAATAAAACCATCATCTTTCTATATAATTATATTTTCATTTTATAACGTTTTACATTAATTCAATCTTCATATTAAGAAGTGTAGACAAGCATCTAGGGGAGCTTGTCATTATTACCTGATTATGGAGAGTTCCTAATTAGAGAGGGAAAAAATACCTAGAATATACCAAAAGATTAAAGTATTATTGTTTAGCTTTTTGAGCTTCTGAACGGTTAAGAAATACCATAAGACACATAGCATAATTGAGGATATACGGGCTGAAACTCTTACCAACTATCAAAACAGGATTATATTTGTTAAACAAGTAAATCCCCAAAATCTCACTTTCACTAAAATTAAGAGGAACTGACTTTAAAGTAAAAGTGGTGCCTAAAAAGTCCAATTAATGGAAAGCTTGTATACAGGAGTGCTGATCAACTTCATCTCTCACAACTAATTTAGAAGATTAAATTTGCCCCAAACCAAGTACACCCAGGTATAACACTTGAGGTCCAAATAACACCAATTCTATAGTTGCCTACTATTATATGACAATTAAAAAAACTAGTTTTCTCAGCTCCTGTAATAACCCTGGATATCAGGCAGTGTGATATACAGACTGAGTCGCAATCTATGTTTATATATGAAGGAGTTACTTAAAGGAAGGTCTACAATCTTACTCAATTTTGAAGTGCCCTTGTGCTAGTATATAATCAGTTCCAGAAAAAAAATAATTTTTCTACTAAGTCCATGTTTCCTATTTTCCTTTACTATATTATAGTTCTGAAACAAATATGAATAAGAATCCTAATTCAGTAGATGAAGCAGACGACATGTCATTTTATGTTATAAAGGAGTTATAAATAAAACAACGAGAACAGAGTTGTTTTCCCCTTTAGGTTGGGACCACCTAGTGTTAAAAAAAGAGAACAGAGTTGTTCTAACCTAACATAACCCTGAAGATACCCTCAAACTTTTTTGAATATCATTAGTGTTGATGTAGTAAGTAGGTTGGAACCAAGAGTTTTGCTGAGAGTCCTCTATTCATCTTATCAGCGGCCTATTGAACTACTACTTAGGAACCTAACTAACCAAGGTATCTTAGTCAAGGAGCATCAAGAGAATAAGAAAATTAATTACTTTCCATTAATAAAATTGAAAAGGTACATTTTATTTATATTCACCTTGATCTTGGCCTACCTGCTGAAAATGTAATTTGCTCTTTCCTCATGTCAAAAAATCTGAAATTTAAATTAGATGGAACTTAAGAAAGTGCAATAATTACTTATATATTAATATGATGTTTTTTGTCAGATGTCAATCATGGGCACATGAAAGACTTGACACATAGTATTGAGGTTATAAATTCACGCCTTATCCAATCAAAGTAACATAGGAATATAAAGCTAGTGGAGTTATACATGAAGTCCAAGCTTAAGTAATTAGGGGATGCCAACTTACTTGTGCTCTCCCAAAGTCAATGATCATCCCCGCTATACTCATAAAGAAAATTGGCGGTCACAAAATATTGATAGGCGATTGTAAGCTAAATAACCTCAAAAAAAGACAGCAATCTCATTCCGCGAATTTATAAATGCTCTTACCTGACTCTTAAGCTCAAATTTTTCTCCTCAATGGATCTCACCAGCGCTTACTAGTATATGCGTTTATCTCCAAAAGATCAAGAAAAGGGCGCCCTAAAATGAACAGAAGAATCTTTATATCCTACCCAGGTCCCTTAGGGATTATTTATCATGCCGCCTCATTTTCAACTAGTGATGTAACACATCATGCATGATTTCAAACTGAGCTGTGTGTTCAATCTGTTTAAACGCTGCCCCCACTACTCCTCCTCTGCCAAGTTCTCCATATGGCGATAAAGACACCTTTCAGGGGCTTTCCTATAACTAAATTCCAGATAGATTCCCAGAGGAAGCCTATTTATATCAGATAATTAGCTTTTGCAACGGGATGCACGTGCATCTACATGGTATGGAATCTTTTACTTACAACCTCAACTTCCCCAAACCCGCTAGTGCATATAATCTTTTAATAGTGTGCCTGAACAAATTATTTTTGCTGAATACCAACTCGCTCAATATGTCAAGACGTTGCATACCGCTGGCCTCATCAATGCAAACCCTCAAATCTTTCTTTTTCTGCCCCACTCCTCCAACTATCCAATAATCATTTTGTCTGTCTTTGCCTGCCACCTGAAGCTGGTGCCAGATTAGGATCCCCTGACCCCACTTATCCTTCAAGAATGGATTCTTAAGATAATGCCGCATAAACCATGCTATAAAATTTTTTATCTGACTATTTACTTGTTTAATACTAAAAATCAATATATCTAAATGAAATATGGGTTCTTCTTTTTAGTACTAGATGGTCCCAACCCAAGGGGGGGATTCATCGATGTTGAAATATGGGTTCTTTAAATCCTTTAATTGATATTCTTGACTATGTCATTCTTTTACAATGATCACTAGATAACAACATTATATTAACCTTGCAAAGTGTATCTTCTTCCAACAAAAATTGAAATTCTAATTGCATGCCATATCATGGGAATGGATTCAACCCTTGTATGATAAAGTCAAAACAATCCTCAAGATGTTTGAACCAAATAGTCTTAGAGATATACAAGTACTCTTATAAATGTGGGATATTTCATCAATTCATCCCTATTTTTGCGTAACTTATGAATCCCTTGTTTACCTACTAGCAAAATTTCCCTTTTTTAGGGGAAGTATAACAGAAAACCCGCGTTTAAGACTGTGAAGATGTTTTTATTAAACCGAGGTAAGCTGACCATGGGACAGACATTACCAAATGTATGTGAAACTAAGAGAATAACTAACAAATATAAAATTAGGCACCCCAGGGTACTCAAGTTACCCCTGTTGCCAGCAGGACTGCCAGGTATGGGGGGTTGGTGCACTACTCCGAGGGGGTTTCCCCTGCTATGGAGCAGGTGTGAAGGAAAGGGTCTGTGGAGGAACCAGAGTGGGAACCATGATTCTATGAGCGCTTTTTGTCTTAGTCTCATATATCCATAGAGCCAGGCTTGGAAGTGCTCTAGTAAGTGGACATGGAATCTGTTAATAATCCCATGAATGGTTGGGACCGTGCCCTTGAACGCATCTAATGCAATTGTGTGTATTGTCCACATTGCAATGAGTATTATTAGGGAGCGGAGGGTAGATGGGATTGGTGACTCGATCTGGAGCGCGAAGAACTTTTTGATATTAAGAATTCCTTTTCGTTTTAAATCTTGAGCAGGCGTGCGACTTCCTGCCATATAGCTTTGGTTGGGGGGCATGTTTCTAGGCGGTGATGTAGGGATCCCTCCCCTCCACATACTGAACATGTTTTGTGGAGGGAGTTGGAGCGGTCCGCCGTCCTATAGGTCCTTCTCAAACAGTGCCAGGAGTTTGCTCTTATTTTTGGCTGTAGGAGTGGGTGGTGTGTCATTTTCCATATTGCTTTCTGTGTGGTTAAATCATAGGAAATGTCCAGCATATCTAGGTATTCTATCCTAGCTATGCTTGGGGTTGTTGCGAGCATATCCCTCTAGGGGTGGTTTTGTGGGTTTCTTAATTTGAATTGGGGGCTGGGTCGTCCCCTTCCCCGTATAGTACCCATGTTCTCTATGGTCCATCCCATACAGCAGATAGTTCTGAAGATATGTTTGAAATAAGGGGAGGTTCCATGCGGACCTGTTGCAGTAGGGTGCTTGGCAAGGTATAAAAGTAGTCTGGGTGGACTATGTGGGTTGGTTAATTTGAGCGCCTGTGCAAAATTAATCCTTGCTGCTCTGAACCAATGTTGTTGCGGGAGGTCTGGAGCAAGAATTTCCTTTATCCAGGTACCTAGTATGTGATTGGCATGGCTCTCAAAATCTATTAGTCCCATGCCTCCGCTTGAGCGTGGGCCAAATAGTGTTTCCATCCGTATAAGAGGGTGAGAGCCAGGCCACAGCCAGCCCTGGATAAGCACGCGAATTGAGGTTATAAAGGTAGGTGAGAAGGCTATCACATGGGCCTGGTACCACAGTATTGGGAGGATAAGCGAGTTAGCAACTGTAACTCGTCCTGTTAGTCCTGGGGATCTTCCCTTGAGGGAGGCTACGCGTTTGGATACCTGTTGTAACAGGTTACTTTCCATTGTCTCATTAGCATATCCCCCTGATTCTAGCCAGATTCCAAGGTGTCGGACAGGAGTGGTGGTGGTAGGTGTTGCAAAGGGTAAAATAATTGGGTTTTTTCTTCAAGTGTTGGTGTGAGGTTCTGATGTTGTGGCCCAATTGTTTGTGTATTTGCCTAAGAGGATGATTTCTGTCTTCCTTTTGTTGAGCGATGCATTGCTAACCTTGGAGTATTCCTCTAGAGTGTGTTCCAGCTGTCGGTCATCTTCATTGTTTGCTATACCTGCTACGCAGTCATCTGCAAAGGCCAGTATCTTGATTGTTGGTTGTCCTTGTGTGGTTATCTCCATGTGACGTGAGTCAATTACTCGGAGGAGTGGTTCAAAGCTGAAATTGTATAGCAGTGGGCTGAGGGGATCCCCTTGTTTGAGCCCTCTGTGTGGTTTGATATTGTTTGTTAGGAATCCAGGGCCGCATACAGCCATGATTGCAGATTCTGTCAGGAGCATCGCCCATTTTATGAATCTTGGTGGGAGTTTGAAGGCATGTAGACATTCTTTTAGGTATGGCCAGCTAACACGGTCATACGCCTTTTCCTGATCCAAAAAGACCAGGGCACCAGTTGCTTTGGATTGACAAATGTTTGCAACAGGGTGTATGTTGTTCCAGATTGAACGCCCTGGTATAAACCCAAACTGGTTGGGTGATAGGACATCAGATGCAATTGCGCCTAATCTAGCTGTTAAAATTTTTGTTAGAAGTTTTGTCTGTGTTGGAGAGTGCAATTGAGCGCCAGTTGGCCAAGTCCAACTTGTCACCCTTTTTATACAAGGTTATAACGTAGGATTCATGGTTTCCTGGTAATAGGCGTGTTTCCAACAAACTCTGGTTCATTGACGCCAATAGGAGTGTGGCGATTTTGTTGAAAATATTTTTTGTAAAAATCATAGGGTATCCCATCAGGCCCTGGGCATTTCCTACGTGGTGCACCGCGAATTGTTTCCCAAAGCTCTTCCCGTGTAATAAGGGATAGTATATTGTAATTTGGTGGTGTACTTTGTATCTTGGCAGTTTGAATAAATTCTTCAATTTTTTGTGGATCTGTTGACATATCGCGATATAATTTGGTGTAATAGCAGTGTACTTCCGCCTTGACCTCCTCAGGGTCAGTTGCCATGGTGCCATTGGTCTTTCAGACCTGTGTGCATGTGGGCTGGTTTCCACGGGAGTGGAATTGGTGGAAAAAGTATGTTGAACAGGTTTCACCTTCCTTTATGAACTTACCTTTGTTAGATACTTTGATTCTGTGTTGGTGTTCAAAGATGAGATTGTTAAGTTAAGCTGAAATTTCTGCCCATTTGCATCCCCAATTAGGGCTATAGCCAGATCTCGGACTATATATTTCCAGGTGGTCTAGTTCTGCCAAGGTACGCTTGATTGTGGCTGTGTCCGCGGTGTACTTGCGTGATGCAATATGTCAGGTTTCGTTGAATAAATCTTTTTTGAAATTTTATCATGTTCCGATGGGATCTGAAGTGAATGGGGCTGTGAATTCTGGGTTTGTAGCCTTGTTTTCAACCCAGTCAGATATCTCGGGCAATTTTATATCTTCTGGGTGAAGCTTTCTCCAAGGCGACACCTGTGTGTGGGATTGGGTTGGCGCTAACTGCACTGTAACTAATTGGTGATCAGAAAAATTGATCTTTTTTTTGTAAATTTGGGGATCCTTGAGTGGTGAGATTGTGGGATGAGAATGTGGTCAATACGACTCATTGATATGAGCAGTCCCTCGCATATGTTGGGTCTTGTCATGTGGGGAAGGATTGGTGAATTGGGGGGAAGAGCATCCTGTAAGCCAAGAGATGCCTTCATGGTGCGATATTCAATGTGTCCAGGTGGGTATCCCCTGGGATTAGGCCATCGATCTGTATTGGGGTTATCCCACCAGTTAAAGTCGCCCAACAGGATGGTATCTGGTGGGAGGGTGAGAGTGGAAATTTTTTCAAAAAAAATTTCTTTCAGTTGCAGTGCACAGTGCATAGATACATTCTAACGAAATTATTTCATCTTGGCATGTGATTGTTGCTACCAGGACTCAACCGTGCAAGTGTGATGATGAATTTGTAATTTTAAATTTTTTGTTGTTTTGGACTATCACCCCACAGTGAGACGTCCATACTGATTGTGATGGTGCGACCCTGGTTGACCAGATTTCTTCTTCCCCTTGTAGGCAGTGGGTTTCTTGGATGGCCAAGATGTCTACATGAGGTTTTTGCAGGAATTCCAGCTTTTTGGCTTGGGATGTATGAGCCCTGGCTCCCGCGATATTTAATGTCCCTATTGACACTGAGGTGCCCGCGGCGCCTCTGGAGCGGTTGGGAGGACCCTCTGGTCCTATCCCACTGCAGCTCATTTTGGCCATGCTCCGCGTCTGTACTCCAACTCTTTCACTGCCATTTTTGGTTCCCTTGATCTGACCCAATGATTCAAGGGAATTGCAGTTTTTTGCATTTGCATCAATTTTTCCTGCACAGGTCTCATGTTGATTTGATGCGGGTTGTTGATTGGATTTTATAATTTTGAGGTTCAACTTTGTTGCATTGTGCACCGCATTTTCACCCAAATTGCGGTTGCATTGTTCCTCAGTATGTTCATGACTGATGACACTTTGTGGCTCAGTCTGGTTACTGTGAAAATTTTTGACCTGGGCATATTGTTCTGATTAGTTGGTTCGGTGAATATCTGAAATAACCTCCTGAATTTGTCCGTGGTTAATGGCAGATTCTGCATGTGCCGCCGCTTCAGCCGCTGCTCTCTTGTGGGCTTTTTGTGCTGCTTTACGCTGTTTACTTGTAACTGGGTCCAAAAATAGAGTATAGTCCATCTTCACCCCAGCGAAATGGGTGGTGGCCATCAGTCATTTTGGCGAAGTTTTCATTATCTTCGTTCATAGCTTCTTCACAAAAATCATTTTTCCATTAAGCCCTCTTTTACAGGGCATGCATGTTCCTTGTGGCCCAGTGAGCCACAGTGATTGCAAATGGGTGGTGCACGTTCCAGTGTAACTCAGAATGCAGCTGACTGGCCCCCATCTGCGAAGTGAAAATCTGCTGCGCGGGGAATTCTGGATAAATCCTCTTCCACTTCTGGGAAGGGGTTGATTACAGCGATATCTTTGCCCATGCACAGGTCAGGCATTAAGCAAAATTGCCGTAATTTGAGTTGTTGGATTTATCCATAGGCCACAAGACCTTTGTGGAGCTCCTCCTTGATTACCTTACAAGGAAGGTTGGTAGGGAGCGAGTCAAAGGAGATGAACAAAGTTTTCGCTTTGTTCCATCTGGTGCGCGCGGTGTGCACAATTTTTTTGCCCTCAGGGAGGGCAATTTCCACGCAGATTTTTGCTGCAGCATCGGCTTCATCGGCTGTTTCAAAACCAATATCAATCCAGCCGCGGCCCATGTTGTTGATGGCTACATACACCACGTGAGGGAAAAGTGAGGGCTGTGCCTCACATGTCTTCTCCCACAGGGTCAGTGACTCATCCCCAAGGAAGAGTCTGATCCCATGTTCCACCTTTTACAAAGGTTGGTTGAATTCTATGTACATGTATTGTGCGTGCTTTACAGTAAATACCATAAACCCAGACGGTGTCTGAATTTGCGATTTTTTTATGGCTTGGGTTCCTGGCCCCCCTACAGGGCGTTTCTTGCCCTTAGTTGCACCGTTAAGTGCACCGCTTGCTGCGACGCTCGCCCACGTTGTATTATTTTTGTTATTAAAGTCGCCCATCTTTCCTGTGTGTGATTATCCAAATTTGCTGTTCGAATCAAATCGTAGTAACTAAAGTGATTGTTATGAGAAAGAAAAGCAGACTATGAAGATGTTATTTAAAAAGAACTAGTTTGCAAATCTGACTATGTTGAGCTTTACATCCCTTTCACAGACGCCTCCAATCTGGATGTAGAAGCCATTCAATAACACTGGAAGATGAAGGCAACAACCTTCCAGTGTTCTATTACAGAAAGACGCTTTTAAAGGCTGAGGAAAACATTGTTATGTGAAAGAATTCATAGTAGTTATACTCATGGTGAAATACTTTTGGCCCTTCCTAAGCAGTAAAAATACCATAACTGTTGCAGACCAATCTTCTTTTTAGTAGCTGCAGAATATGAAAGACCCTACTAGACAACTATCCCAATGAGCTTTAACTGCAACCATATGACATGAATATTGTACATTGAGCATGGGCGCAACGCGTGAAAGTGGATTAAATAACTTTACTGCCTTTACTTAATTTAAATAACATCAAAGCAGAATGGTTACAAGTCCTACTTATGAATCCAGACTCTTGGGAGGGAAAAGAGGATTCAGTTCAGGAGGTGCTGATAAGACACTCTCAAAAATACCAAGGTTCTTGATGGGTTTTTGTATAAGAAGGCTGGAACAGACTTGTTAACTTTCTCGCGACACTTTAACAGTTGCCAGTTAGAATGTAAGCATCAATATCTTATCAATAGAGGAGCCAGAAAATCCTATGAATGAATTATGAACTATAAATACCGTGAAGGAATTCTGGACTCTGCAGTGGTTGTCTTAGATGCCCGCATAACTTTTCAAATAAACGATGCATAAGGCTAAGTACAAGTATCAACAAATGACCCCTCATCAGCCGTTTCATACCATCATTTAAGTGTTATAGGTCCAATTTCCAAATCAACAAGAGTAAATCAATATACATGAGGGAATTGATTACAAAGTGGGTCAAATCAATTGTCATCCCCACATAAACTGTCAAGGGTACCACTACTTTCCTATATATGTATGTGTACTAGGCATAGTTAGCCACAGTTATTGATATGTGATAACAAAAAAACTTTTAATAAAGAGCTGTGGAGATCTTAGCAACTTTTATAAAAAAGAAACAACTTTTCTCGGCATCTTACAACCTATTTAAAATGGGAATAAAGAACAAGCAATTGACACAGGTCTTAATCAAAGAAAAATGACTACTTTTATTCCTTTTTTAATACCAGAACTTCCCAAGTGCGTTAATGGATAAGTCTAACATACTATCCCAATTTCTTCAATCATGGCTTAAATGAGAGAACCTGATATTCTGGATTTTTGACACTTGAAGTTATTAATAATAGAAAAAAGTCTGAATAGTGTATAAAAAAGATTATCAATAAAAAGAATTTAATTTAGCTGACGCAATGACTAATCTGACCAAAACTGTTACATAGATGGCCAGTAAGCAAATAAACCTGCCAACCTTCACTTTTTTCATATTATGATTTAGTTTTGTGCTAACCTAACTGCATAGCGTTGCATGGAGGAATATTATTACTTATTTAAGTTGTGCCATACGTTATAATCTACAAATGTGGGGAAGGACACTCAATTAAGTCTTTAGAGACTTGAGTAACCATCAATTTGAGTGTATAATTGTTTATTGTGTCAGTACTCTCAATTCAATAACCTTGAAGGAGGTGATGTTGGGTACCAGAGTATTGGGCATGATAAAATAATATCAATCAAGCAAACTATATCATAGAATTGTTGGATATCAGGATATTAGACATGGTTGGATGAGTATTGACCATTTGACTCCCATGCCAAAGTAAATGCCTAGCTCAGCAAAGGGGTAAAGAAGCCAACTCAATTAATCACATGAAAAAAAGTAATTGGTAAGGCTCAACCTAATACTAAGAAAAATTCGTATGATCAATTTGAAACTAAAATACGCTGAGATGAAATCTTGCATAATCAAAATGAAGAATCATTAGAAGGGCATGTGAATATTTACTCGGGTGGCACAAAAGGCATTAGATTAAGATGAACCCACAAAAGGGTAAAAATCTGAAATCAGTTCATTAATTAACCTAGGTGAAGCCTAGTCTATCTGACTTGTTACATTCTACATAAGTTTTTGCACTATCAAAAATATGCTGCAGGGGGTGGAAGGCGAGTCAGTAAGGGCATATGGCTACCAACCTGAAGGTTGTGGGTTTGATTCCTGCCCTTTGCACATCGATCAAGGTGCCAGCTAAAGGAAGCTATTGGCGGTTAGTAGGTCTAATAACACGAAAACCTTACCCATGATCTAACCAGAAAAATTTGAGTCCCAATCCAGAGGTGGAAAAACTTTCTTCAATGAAGTTGACCCTGTTCAGGTTTCATGTCATTTCTTTCTTTTGGTAATGCCTGTCCCCTAGTTGCCTTGCCTTGGTTAAATAAAAAAACATGCTGCAAAGGCAATACTATCCAGAATGCATCGCCTGAACAAGAGCCTTCCTTCTGGATTTCTTTCTCATTATTTTTATTACCCTTTTTCTTTTGGGGTATATATTGTAATATGCAACCTATAAAAACCCCTCATCTATACTATAATAAAGTTAAGTCATTAGTTCTATATACATTTTGGTACTTAACTACAGTAAAGTCCATTTCACCATAAATACCATAGGACAGGTACTCTAGCTAATAAGACATAAACGGTGACTTGGTACCCTCTTAAAAATACTTGTCATGTGCCTTAAACAACTTCATTTTTTGACTGTTGGGATTATTAGCTAAAGAACCATCGAGTTCAAAAACGTAATCCCAACTGGCTGTTGTTCACTATATGGTTCAGCCTGTACATAACTTTACCAACACTTAATTGATCACACCATGGAAGATAACGCATTTGATACAGTCAACCTCTGGGTGCATAACAGGAATGGTGAAGAAGATGACCAAATGGGAAGTCCGCCATTTTTAAAATTGGAAGTTCAAAGATTTTTATGAAGATTTTAAATCTCATTGTCTAACATTGATTTCCAATGAAGGAGTTCGTGACTTAGATTTGTGGAGTCATTAAACCAGGAGAAAGATTCAGCTGCAAAAGGGCATCTGCCGTTGAAAGGACTCTCATGAACCTCTATGAATTCATTGCTCTTTCAGAGAGCTATGGATTAAGTGAAAATCCTTCTCACTGCATTTTGCAATTTGTATACCTGCGCTCTATCATATTGGGCATATACTAGTAGTCCACAACGAGGAACTCCACCATCATATCAATACCCATAGGGCCTTAAAATGTCCTACAAACGGGAATATATAATTTGACAGCACATAGTATAGGAGATATTTTCCATTAGATTGAAGCACACTGTTCCTACATCATTAACTCTATAATCAAATTGTACTAATTCTGGTGTTATCAAGTATGTGGAGGAAGTTATGAAGATGCTTTAAAAGGAAATTTTGGAGCTGTACAAAAATACCAAAAGATTACTTGTTGGCTTCTCCATAGACATCTGAAGACAAGATATTAAATCCAGTAGCAAAATTGTGGCTCAAGCCTCTACTAGCCATCACCAGGAGAGAGTACAGTAACATTCCTCATGGCCACCTATGGCAAGCCCTACAACTTTTGATGAGCTGAAGAACCATCAATCTCTTAGATCTCATTAGTAACCAAAATACTGTTCTTGAGTGGCTCATGTCAAAAAGGTTTTGGCATTCTATGCGACTCAATCATCCACTCTTTCCATTACTGAGCGATTTAACAAATTGAGAGTGACATGAGAGGCAAATCAGCTACCCAAGAAGACTTTAAATCCACTGTCGCCTCAACAGAGCTGAGCAACGGTAGAACACTCTTACAGAAGAGCTGAGAGCCAAGACTAACAAGCCTCCTCAGATAACCAAATGCAAAGATTAAAAGGAGGACAAGAATTGGCACTGGAGTATTAGAGGATTATAACAAGCTTATGTGAACGTACCGCTCATTGGCTAACCAACAAATTTACATACTGGACATCTGTGTTAAGAACTTGAGGAATGATAAAATTATTCAAAAAGAATAATTAATCGCTGGATGGTATGAAAGACTTAACTTTGTAGGAAATGGAGCAACATCTCACTTCTATACATAATCAATTATGTCAACTTAAGTGGCAAGTTGAACTAAGTGACGCATAAGGTAAAGTTACAAAATATGTAGCTCCTAGATTCCATGTTGTTACAGGATTTGAGAACACTACCTTAAACCAATTTTAAAGGAAAAGTTTACACCTTGCGAAGGGAGTATTACAACTTTCCTCTACATCTATGAGACTGCGATGTAAGGTGTGACTAATCATCAAAGGTTAAGAATATTTTATCTTGTTTAAGCTGTATGTCATGGCTCCATAACATAATAGAGGGCACTAATTGCAAGGTTAAATCTGGATGTCAGGAGGCCAAAAACGTAAAATTACAAGGACTTCTGATCTCAAATATACCCTGGATCAACGCTGGGTGCAGGTAATATGCCCAAGATGGTTCTGAGGATGTGCATGATGCTTGCCCCTGTGTTACAGCAAGGGCGTTAAAACGCATCAACTATATCACCAATAATGACGGTTTGATTTAGTTTCTCAGCGATAGGCTTTTATTACACATTCAATTTTCGAAATTGCAAAGTTTAGGTCGTTTTTGCCTGCAATCCATAACTCAAGTTTGGTCAATCTTGAGCTACAGTACCCTGTCCAAAGATAGGGTGCGCCTATTGGGTCACTTAGGCTTAGCACTATACTCTCTCAATTGGCAATCCGCCCCCCTCAGTTTAAGTATGTTTCTATGAGATCAACTTTCCTCAATGGTTGACTTCCTAAATAAATGTTCCCATTAGTTTACAGTTTTTTATTATGGTTCCTTGGGAAAACCTGTGCAAAGACCTTCTCAGGGAGGTCTCTAAGAACGTTGGCCGTTCTATTTTTACAAAATTATCTACAAGATCAAGTGCACCGTTGAGCCCTCTTGGTCCCCTCCAGATTGAGGCACCCAAACCCCCCAGCACAGATCTTCACTTGGTTATGGGCTCCCCCGTGGGTCCACCCAAGTGTTACTGCTTGATTGTTTCTAACTACTCTATACCATGTTATACACCCTTGTACTAGGTTACTTTGGCTCCGGCACCCTTTGCAGTGCCATGTTTACCATTATCCTAACGACTAGTTCCCTGGTGGTGTGGCGGTGCATCTTGCACCAACTCTCTGGGAACAATAAAACAAACACTTTTTGTTACATTAGTCAACCACCCAATTTTTTACGTGCACTAAAATTATCCATGTGGGACTTTTGCAAAGTAGTAATTGGGTGCGCCAGCTGTTGGTCACACCCATGGTGGGGCTCATAGCCATTTTCTCATTTTTCTGATGGTTGGTGCATCTTGGCATTATTCTTGATACCTCCAACTGGGAAGTACCCACCCTTCTTGCTAGTACCTGGTGGATTTGGACATTTTGTGATCCAAGTGTCGTGAATCCCTGACTTTCCCCCAAAATTAATGGAAACAATATAATTACAAATGATATCTTCTTGGCACCGCGTTTGGATGGTGCAGGTGGAATTATCAATGAAGGACCTTTGTGGTGATGGCCCTAGATAATAGTACACAACCCTCTGCCAAAATTGGTATGAGGTCATTCACATCCCAAAACGCGTTTTATAACTCCAATTACTTATACAAAATGAGCCAAACATTATCCCTTGTGGTTCTAGTTGGAACCCATTTCATTATAACAGATCACACCAGAGAACCCTCTCTTGACCCCTACCATGATCCGCAGAACACAGGAGGTGAAAAGGAGTTACTTCTTCAATATAAAAAATGTTTATGCAATTGCTAAAGATATGGTGAGATATGTGCTCTCAGTAGTAAGAATGGCCAACTATCCCTCTCCATTCTATAATGCGGAAACATACCCTAGAGAAATGCTTATGCCTGATATAGTGTTTTCTGAGGAGGTGTTGGCGTTTTCTGCATTGAATAAAGATCAATAAGGATATTTTTCGTTGACTGCTACCCTTTCATAACATTTAGGAAAAATTAGCACAACTATTTTGGTGGATACAGGAGCTTCTGAGAATTTTATTGACCAAGACCTAGCCAACTACTTTGAGTTGAATTACTTTCCAGGTGGTATGGGTAGGGGCGGAGCTTCCCAAGATATTACCACACTGAAGGTTCTTGGGCTAGTGGATTATCAAGTTGTCAAATATCATTTGGAGGACCGCTTCTAAGCCATCAAAAACCTTCTGTACCCTATTATTTTTGGTTTAGAGTGGTGGCAAAAGTTTGACGTCAGAACCAACTTGAAATACAGTAGCTTGTCCTTAACTTTAAAAAATGGTCATAAATTAGTTGTTCCTTTGTCTGAAGCAAACTCTCAGGGCAACCTGCCCCACTGGGCCAATATCCACACACTCAGTCAAACTCCATTGCTGAAGCCCTAGCTGGAGGTACCCTTACCTTCCTGTTTGGAGGGGCTGGAATCTTCGTTTTATGTGGCTTCATACAATGTACTACCAGCTCATTCAGAGTTTGATTGTGACTTCAAGCTCACGATTCTTATGTGTTTATATCTTCTCCCATTTACCCTTAGACTGTATGGGAGAAAGCGACATTAGATGTTTGGGTTACAAAGCAGTTAACTAAAGGCGCGATATTTCAGCTTACCTCACCGGTATTTTCAATTTATCTTTGTGGAAAAGTCAGATGTTACTTTACGCCCATGTGTAGACTATGGGAATCTCAATAACGTCACAATACCAGACTTGCATCCCATCCCGTTGGATTCTCAGATTGCTCGCTATGTAGAGAAGGCGAAAGTCTTCGTCAAACTGGATTGCTTAAATGAGTTCAATTATATCAAGATAAAGAAGGGCCAGGAGTGTCTGACCGCATTCTGTACCCAAAAAGGAATCTTCCAGTTTCAGCTGATGGTCTTTGGGTTTAAAAATGCGCCTGCTATTTTTTAAAGCTGTATAGAAGTGGTCTTGGGGGACTTTCTGTGTGTTTAAGCGGTGGTTACATGAATGATATCCTGGTGTTTTCCTTAATCAAAATTCTCATACTATACACTTGCGGCAAGTGGTGGAGAGTTTAAGGGCAGCCAACCTCACGCTGAAAAAAGAAAGTGTGAGTTCTTTAAGTCCCAGGTCACCTTCCTTAGCAACGTCATGTTTGATCAAGGGAACATGATAACTCCAGACAAGGGCAAGGCGATTCATGAGTGGCCTACCTCAACTTCACTTAAGGAATTGAGGAGTTTTTTTTGGAGATATATACGTTCCTTAAGAAATTCACACCGAATCTTTCTGAAGTGGAGGCGCTTTGTATAAGGTGAGTGGGGCAAAAGTGCTCCAGTAGTCTCCAACTTTTCAGGATAACTTCCAAGCGTTAATTTATACTCTGCAGTCCACGTCCATCCTTCACCATGTCGACCCTATGAAAAAGAGTTTATTGTAGCTTCTGATGCCTCTAACTTGGCCATAGTGGCAGCCTATTACAAGTAGACAAAGATGGAATAGAGAATTTGGTGGGATATTTTTCCAGAAAGATGTCTCTGCATGAGCTAAACTACGCCGAATATGATAAAGAGTTGTTAGCAGTGGTTGAGGCGCTGACTTTATTGGCTTCATCTCTTGCTTGGCTCATCCCAACCCTTCCATATATGTACAGATCGCCGTGGCTTGTTGCACTACCAAGCACCTCATGCCTTGACTCCATGACAGACCCGCTGGCAAGAGACCCTAGCTAATTTGAATTTTCTTATGAGGTTAACAAAGGGCAAGGATATTGTTTTGCAGATGCATTGAGCTGAAATCCTGCACTAGCTCCCAATCCTAAGGAGGTTGAGGTACACAACAACCAGTTGAAAAATACGCCGTGTAAGATTGTGTCTCAACTCCCTACTCCCTTGGCCCATGGGCCAGCGCATGCTCCTATAGAAAATGTGGAAGAATATGGTATGTTCAGAAAGACAGTTCTTTCACAGCCTTTGTAAGATGAGTATACTATAGTCCTTACCAAGAGAGAGTTGAATCAGGAGGACATTAGAAGAGATTTTAATGTTAAGGATGAGATGGTGTGGTTCCAGGGTTGCTTATGGGTTCCTGCTGGACCACTTCGCCTGGAAATCATCTGGGACCATCATGACAGAATCACCGTTGGTAAATTTACTAAGTCAAAGACTCTGGAACAAACTCGGCACACTTACAATTGGAAGGGATTAGCTGCGCAGGCGGCCAGGTATTGTAAGGAGTGCCTGGTCTACAATAAAATGAAGCTTAATCGCTAGCCCCTCGAAGGGTAGTTGAGTATCAGTTCAAAAAGCTAAAGGCATTGGACTTCCTTATCAGTGGATTTCATTGTGGAGCTTCCTGCATCTAAAGGCTACAATGCTATTATGTTAGTGGTGGACTGATTTACAAAGTTCGCCCACTTTATTCACCGCAGAACCACAGTCACTGCGGCTAAGATGGCTAGGCTTTTTGTTTCACATGTGTTTGCCCTTCATGGGGTTCCCAAGAAATAATCAGCGATCATGGACCCCAGTTTACCTCGGTCTTCTGGGAAGAGTTGTGTTGACTCTTCAAATTCGCCTCAGCCATTCAACTGCCTATTGACACCAATAAGATAATCAGACTGAATGAGTAACCAGTTTTGGAACAGTTTATGCGGTGTTAAAATGCCGCAGATCATTCAGATTGTTTTCCATCTCCCCCTGGCTCAATTTAGTTTTAACAACGCTCATCATGCATCCATTGGTTGTTCCCCCTTATTTGCCGACTATGGCTTTAATCCCACCTTCACCATGGAGCTCAGTTGTGGATCCAAGGTGTAAGCGGTAGTGGACTTCGCAAAAACTATCAAGAAAGTGCACCAAGTGGTGAACACCAATTTGGATGCAGCCATGCAAGCTTATAAGGAGAATGCGGACAGTAAGAGACAAGTTGATCCAGCATGCAAGAAGGAGATCTCATGATGCTGGATGCTAAAAACATCCCAATTAAGCAACCATGTAAAAAACTGAAACCAAAGTGGATAGGGCCATACCACATTGTCAGGAAGGTGCCCAAGCCTCATACCAGTTGATCTCCACCCCTCATTCCATATTTTTGCTGTCTTCCATGAAAGATATCTTATACTGTTCAAGGGCCCCCCACCAGAGAAAACAGAGGCTTATCTTATGGATGGGGTGCCGGAGTGGGAAGTGGAGGAGATTGTAGCCTCACTCAGAGTCAGAATAAGGCTTGAGTACCTAGTATCCTGAAAGAGATTTGATGCAGCAGAAACAGTTGGGTACAGCGCATGATGCGCCAATGCCCAGGAGCTGATCAAAGTTTTCACAAGCGGCTCCCAAAGGCTGCAGAACCCAAGTCTCAACAAACCGTCGCCACCATGAGCCTAGCCCCAGCCCACAAGAACTTTTCCTTGGCGAAAGCCCCTGGAGGGGGTGGAGCCCCAAAAGTAGGAGGTGGTATGTCATGAATTCATGACATAAATGAGGGCACTAATTGCAAAAATAAATCTGGTTGTTAGGAAACCAAAAAGTTCAAATTGCAAAGCCTTCCTGACCTCAAACATACCCTGGATAAACGCTGGGTGCAGGTGAGATATGCCCAAGTTGGTTCTGAGGATGTGCATGATGCTCGCCCTTGTATTACAGCAAGGGCGTTAAAACGCACTAGCTATATCACCCATAATGACAGTTTTATTTGGTTGCTTAGCGAACAGGGTTATATAATCCATTCAATTTTCAAAATTGCAAAATTGGGTCAGCTTTGCCTGCAATCCATAAATCGAGTTCAGATGATCTTAAGTTACAGTACCCTGACCAATGGTAGGCTGCGCCTATTAGGTCGCTTAGGCTTAGCATCATTTTCCCTGATTGACGATTCAAATCCCTTAGCTTAAGTATGTATCTATGAGACTAACTTTCCTCATTGGTCGACTTCCTTAATAAATTCCCATTAGTATATGCTTTTTTGTTATGGTTCCTTGGGCAAACCTGTGCACAGAACTCCTCGGGAGGTCTCTAAGAACGTTGGCCGTTCTATTTTTACAAAATTATCTACAAGATCAATCGCACCGTTGAGCCCTCTTGGTCCCCTCCAGATTGAGGCACCCGAACCCCCCTGCACAGATCTTCACTTGGTTATAGGCTCCACCCGTGGGTCCACCCAAGTGTTATTGCTTGCTTGTTACCAACTACTCTATACTGCGTTATACACCATTGCACTAGGTTAATAAGGCTCCTGCACCCTTCGCAGTTCCCTGTTTACTATTACCCTAACGACTAGTTCTCTAGTGGTGTGGCAGTGAATCTCGCACCACCTCTCTGGGAATGGGAGAGTTACAGACACTCTCCTTACACTGTATGGCTCAAGAGGTTATGTCGCCTCATATGGATGACATGAACACCTGGAGTGAAGTAAGAAAAAACTCCTTAAAATATCGGTTTTAAGCAAAGCTTTAGATTAAGAAACATGCTTTTATAATAATTTCATTACAAAAATGAACCTCTGGCCAAATTTTAGGTTTCTAATATAATGAGACCCAACCGCTGATGCCTTGAGGATGCTTACATTAGACAATTCCGTAGCTTCTATTGTTACTTGTTTACATAGCAAACATAACCTAGCCAGGAACTTCATACCTGTTAAACGAAGCTTCAACTCTTTCTTAGTCATTAAAAGCCCTTACTGATGTGGTTGATATACACAAGTCAGAGACAAGTTAAAAAGGCTTCCACAAAACCCAGAGTGTATGTTTTTTTAATAAAAGCCTAACAAGGTAAAGAAGCTAAGTTTAACTTCTGCAAGAAGAACAACCACACTAAAAACATGTTTTACAAGAAGAAATATGCCCTTGCCAAGCAGGTAATGGAAGGTTGGATTAGGGTCAGGTACCTATAAAGTTGACTGACCCAAAGTACCTGAAAGCGAAGCATTGCTAATCACTCATTTCACGCGCATTAAAAATGAATCTGGTGCCAACTCTGAAGGGGGTTATGATGACACAGTTTATTATATTTTAGGTTCGCCTGCTGAGCTTACCACTATATACAGCTGGAACGCCAAAGATATTGACGAACCCATGTTCCCAAAGGCACTTACCTCAATCAGGTTATCAGGTGCCCTAAAAAAATCAATACACCCAGTAATGCTGATAAGTATTTTTCCGAGTTAATCCAACCCATCTCAAGCGTTCAAAGAATCCTGGAGATCAAGAAGAAGTATCCCAAGACTGCACAAAAGCTCAATGCAACTTTTAGCCCTAAAAAGCTGTTAGTCCTCACACTGAAGTCTAGAAACAATTACTCAAGTGTTTGTGGTAATTCATAAGGTCCAGGTTATGGCTATCATGGATATGGGATCTCCTATTAAAGTTTTCTCATGCTGAATCATCAAGAAGATAAAGCTCATCCCTGACCTCAAATTAAAATCAAGAGTATAGGACAGCCAGTCCAAACAACTAGGCATGGATGCATATTTTTTTGCAATATAAGTTAGTAAGTTATTTCTCTCAGCTCCTGCAGTTGCCCTGAACAATAGCCAGTATTATATACTTATTTTAATGTAGTTTATGATCAAATATGAAGGAGTCATAAATATGAAATAATAATACTTATCACTCCTTAACTATGAAGTTCTTTTTATACTGGATATTAAAAGCCTCCAGCAAAAAATTTTTATCTTGTCTGGTCATGTACTATGTTTCTGCTTTACCTTTGTGATATAGTACCTCTGGAAAAAAATATGAAAAAGCTACCCAACTCAGAATATGCGGCAGAAGGACTACCATTTTGTGTCACTAAGGAGGTAAAAACAAATCAGAAGAACAATAGTGGCTTCCACCAACACTACCCTGAGTATAACCACAAATTTCTTGCTAAATATCATTAGTTTCAATAGATTAAGTAGATTTGAACAAAGAATTTTACCAGGAGTCCTCAATTTAGCCTATAAGTAGCTTATTGAGCCACTATTTTGGAATCTAAAAAGCAAAGATATATTAGTCAAGAAACATCAGAATTGGGAAAGGTTAATTACTTCATATTAATATAGTTGATAAGGTAACTTTTATTGGTACTCAACTTTATTATGGCCTACCTGACAAGAATATAATTTTTGCTATCCTTTAAGTCCAAATGTCTAATAAGTTAATACAGGGGGAACTTGAGAAAGGAATCATTTACATGAAGGTTATTAAGTTTTTTCTCTCCACGTCAGATGTCAAATATGGTCGCATGAAAGATTAGACACATAGTATCAACGTAGGAGATTCAACCTATACTTAAGTGAAGCCATATAAGAAGTGAAGGTGGAGGAGCATTACATGAAGATTAAGCTCAATAATGATTAGATGCCGGCTTATCTTTGCCCTCACGGAGTCCATGTTCATCCTCGATGTTGTTTATAAAGAAGAATGGTGGTCACAGAATAGTGATGGATTTTTGGAAGCTAAACAGCCTCACTAAAAAGGACAGCTATCCGATTCCACAAATTGATGATGCTCTGACCCAACTCTCTGGCTTATATACTTCTTTGTGATGGACTTTGAAAGCAGTTATTGTTAGATGGAGCTATCACTAGAAGACCAAGAAGCGTGCTTGTTTTATGCACGGAAAAAATATTTTAACCTACCCAGCTCCCTCATGGTTATACAATGCAACCTCACATTCCAATGGGCGATGGATCACAACATGCTTGATCTTTGCTTGTCTGTGTGACCGTGTACTTAGATGACATAATGTTATTTTTCAAAACCTTTACCAAATCATCTAGATCATCTCAAGTCAGTTTTAATGACTAATAGAACCACATCAAATTAAGCCTGTATATTGTACATTTACCCAGAAGAAACTGATATTTTTGGGCATGCCATATCGTGGTAAGTAATTTAACCCTTGTACAATAAGGTTGAAGAAAATTAATAATGCCTGAGCCATAAGGCCTCTAAGACATACAGATATTCTTAAGAATTATGGGATATTGACATCAATTTATCCTAATTTTTCTTAATTCCACAAACCTCTTGTCCGTTTGCCTGCCAAAAGATACCCCTTTCATTTTGGGGAGTAGATAAAAGATCTGCATTTGAGACCATATAGGATTTATTTAGTAAAACCAATTTTATGACATCTGGATTATAGAAATATGTTCATATTTATTTCCAAGGCCTCCAAATTGCAGTGAGTACCATTTTTTCTCATTTGATAATGATGGCATTAACCACCTGTTGTCCTATTACAGCAAAACGCTTTGCAAATCTGATCAAGCTTATATTATCAGGGAGAAAGAGTGCTTATCTGTTCCCCTGGTAATGAAACAAAAATGACCCTTCTTGTACATTATAGACTTTACAGTTGTTATAGTTCACGCTTCTTTAAAGTGTCTATAGACATGAAAGATCTGAAAGGAAGACTAGCTTGCTGGACTCATAAACTTCTTTACTATGACATGAATATTGTCCATGGAGCTGGAATGAAGCACTTGAACGTGGATGGGCTGACCATATTGCTCATTCTATATCTAGATAATAAGAAAAGCTGAATTATTACAGAACCTACTTATGAAGTCAGATTCGTGGGAGGATTAAGATGAATCAGTTCAAAAGGTGCTAAAATGACACCTAAAATATGAAGGTTTTAATGCATTTTACAAGAAAAGTTGGAACTGACTGGCTACCTTACATGTGACCTTCGAATGGGTACCAGTTATAATGGAAGCTCACAATGACTTAGTACATGGAGGATCCAGAAAACTTATGTATGAATCAAAGCTCGCTACTATTGTGAATGAATACTAGACTCTGTAGCGGAAGTCTTTTTTTTAGTACTAGATGGTAGCGGAAGTCTTAAAAGCTTGCATAAGTTGTAAAACCAGATGCCGCATAAGGCCAATTACAATTATCAGGCCATGATCCCACAGCAGCCATTTCATACCATCAGTTTATAAATCATAAATCTACTGCATGAATCCACAGAAAGAAATTAATACATTCTTGTAGGAATTATTCATTTCATGAAGTGGGCTGAAACAATTGCCATTCCTGCACAGACCACCATAGCTACTGCTAACTTCTCATATCAAAGTATTATTTTTAGGCATGGCTACGCTCAGGTACTGCTAAGCGATTTGAGAAAGAACTTTACTTCAAGAGATGTAAGTATCTTAGCTATAAGTATAGGAACTTGGCAACTATTTTCAGTACCCTATAACCCATCAACTAATGGGAATATAGAATGTGCAAAAGAAATGATGGTTTTAATATTATGCAAGATGGCCACTATAATCTAATACACTAGGTATAATATCTCCCAAGTGAGCTGATGGCTTATAGGATAAGTTTCCATCAAACAATCAAAATGTAATCCTTTAAAGGCTTATACAGAAGAGAACCTGTAATTTTGGCTTTATTTTCCCGTGAAGTTACCAGCGATCATACTGAAAAGCCTGAAAAAGTGCTAAGTAGATTATCCCAGAAGATCATACAACTACAATCAGAAGCAATGACAATTCTAGCCAAAACGATTACAATAGAAAGCAAAGCAGCAAATTAACTTTCCAACCTTTACCCACCTTGGAGATTTTGGAGTTAATTCTATACTATCACAATCAAATAGCACCCTGAGGTGGAAAAATTAGATTCCATATGGGATGGGCCACATACTATAGATCATAAACGAGAAGATGAATGCTCAATCTTGTCTCTAGAAAATTGAGTTTTATCAAATCATATACATAGCCAATTCTTTCATTGGTACTCCCCTGCCAATATTCATGAAGGAGGTGATGATGGATATAGGGATATTGGATATGATATGAAAATTACTAATCATTAGAAGCCCCCACAACAGAATTGACACATAACCTTAAAAAAGGGTTAAAGGAGTTACCTCGATTAATTACTTGAGAAAATCAATAGTTGGCATGGCTCAAATTGACCTTGGAAAAATTACATTGGACCCAATTGAGCTTATTTATCCCAAGACGAAATCATGCCTAACCAAAATGAAGGATCATCAGAAGGTCAGGTGACTAATACTTAAGGTGGCAAGCAAGGCAGTAAATTAAGATGAACCTGAAAAGGGAGAAAAACAAGAATCTGCCTAATGATCAACCTAAGTGATACCAAGTCTCATCTGACTTGGTACATTCAACAATTATTTCCACATTATCAAAGTTATGCTAAAAAGGCATTATACCATCCAGAATGCATCGCCTGTCCAAGAGCATTCATTCTTAATTTCCCATTTTTAATCCATTTCCTTTGGGACTTACGTTGTTAAGTAAGACATATAAAAACCCTTCTTTTATACTATAATAATCTTATGTCAAAAATTTTTTATTTCGTTTTGGTACTTGACTTTAAAAAACTATTTTGTGATACTTAGCATAGGATGGATAATCAAGTTGATGGGACGTAAGCAGTGACTTGGCACCTATTAAAATAACAAATATATATCTTTTGTACATCTTAGACGGTTTCAAGTTATAATTGCTGGGCTTCTTGGGCATAGCACCATAAAATAAAAATGGAAGCCCAACAATACCAAATGACCAATGAATTGTATTTAAATACAGCTACCTTGACTATTGAGAAAAAAGAGCCATAACATACCAGAACTGGAAAGAACTGAGTGATGTTATGGCTCAGGTGAGAAGTAAGTTGGAGTTATTGGAAGGTGAAAACAATAAACTATACAGAGCCTAAAGTATATTTTTACCAAGCTGGAAAGCCACTAGTACCAATTGGATTATTTAATGTAGGATGTGGACACCGTGAAAATTCAAAGTCTACCCCCTCTCAGACCTGTTAACTACTTTGTGAGGATACACCACTAGTTGCAATATGCCACCAATTGTAGTACAACTAACTAATTATTTAATCCTTAAAAAGATCCCAAATTATCGCCTGTACTTCAAGATTAATTTCAATCCTAGCAAGGAAATATAGTCAGACATTAGTTGTACAAAAACAGTATGGACGGAGCTGGTAACAATTAGTAAAGCTAGCCATATTCAAGTTTTTATAAATCTAGATGCACAGAAGGTTCTTGTAGCTACATTTTGCCCCCATCACACTAGGGCTGAAGTTATAGATTTTTATCACTGAGTTCAGAAGTGCACGACATTTAGTATATGAAGCTAAAATTCTTTAATATGAGAGATTGGAAGTCTAAAAATTCTGGACTACGCAAAGGAGTTTTATCTCAAGGCACAGCAACTTTGGACAAAAGGTACCTTTACCCTAATAACTACAAAAAATCGTCTTGCTTAATCTTTTAAGATCACACCTGCAACTCCTGATGCCCATGACTTTCACTGTAAACTCCATTGAATCTCTAAAGGCCTTTTTGGAGGCCTTGATCAACATCAAATCTTCTTATAAGACGGTGTCAAGACACCAGAACTATCAGATTTATCAACGACGACGACCTGATAGAAAGGCCATTCATATTTCTAAAATCAATTTTTAAGCCGAAATATAAGATAGACTAGCCAAAAGAATGGAAGCACCAAATTTCACAGGTTAATGCAACAACTGTAAGAAAAAAGGGCACTTCTAAGAAGCTTTGTTAAGTTAAAAGAAGAAAAGAAAGATTAATCTAAAGAGGAGTTTGCATGGTCAGTCAATTAGGTTCTACATTGCACCAACGGAATTGATGAAGAGGAGCCTAGTTCTCAGTTTGATTCAGGCTACTATTTCATTGGAGCTCAAAGTGAAGTGGTTGTACCTGCCTGTCTCAGACCTAACCAAGCTAAGTTTGATCAAACTAAACAGTATTACATGGCTCAAGCTTCCAAGATTATTCAGATCATTGAGAGTAGCACAGATGGTGAAGCTCTGATGGATACTATATTTGAAAGATTTTTTTATATTAAGATCAAAAGTGACATGAGGCTTGCAAGGAGTCCTGCCTACCTGAATTTTCTAAAGTGTTCAGTCAGACAGTCAGCTCCATTCTTACCGCGGGCATGACTATTGGCAAGAGCATAAAAAAAATGGAAGTCACCATATGTAAATTCACTGTCTTGGCATTACAAACACTGGCGCATCAGTTAACATTATGTATTTTTAAAATTATAAAGAAATTTCAAAGTTTTCCCTATACATCAATTAATAGGCCAAGTTCAAAATTGAAAGTCCTGAGTCAACCAAAGAACCTTTAGTCTATTCTGCATTACCCTTACAATTTGCTGCTTTGTTTTATCTGCTCTAGCTGTGGTGCTTGAGAACAATTGTTACTATCTCCTAATAGGAACTAAACTTGGTTGAGTTTGGAGGAATCATTAATTTTAACCAGAGTTCAGTCAGTCTTATCAAAGGCCAGATGCCACTTGTATTTCAAGATGAATAGAAGAAAGAGTGAAAGAAGCGAGTATGTCTAGTCATAATAGAGCATTCAATTTATACTTTCAGCTACACCCTGAAGACAAAGGAGATGAAGCACCTACCGCATACCTTAGAAGCATAGTCTGGTTTAGCACTTTACGCCAGCGAGAAGATGAGTCTACTGTCAGTAGAACAAAAAATATGTTGGTCAATATCAGCATCAATACCTGAACAGATGATGCTCAAAATATACTGTCCTGAAGGAGTCAGAGAACAAGAACCCAAAGTAATGCCTAGAATTTGAGATTCTACTTAATAAAGGGAAGACAAAGTCCTCTTTTAAAATATTTTCAAGCAACTTTTAAGACTAATAAAAGTTAAACCATTAATAAAGTGAAGATATAAGGCTACTTTGACATTGAATAAGTTCACACCATCTCCACATTAGAGAAACTTGGGACACATAAGCCAAACACTTAAAAAAAATTAAATGAAATAAGTTAGGTCTATACTCGGATTATTTTCAGCAGCAGATCTGACGATTATGGCTTGTTCAAGGGATCAGTGCAAAGGATTAACTCTGTGTGCTCTATTATTTCCAAATAAAGTCATATCACCATTCCAAGAGAAAATACAAAGTCATTTTAAAGGAAATAAAGAAGCTTATGAATTTAGGCTTGATAAGCCCTTCCAAGTGTTCTTTGGTCTACTACCCTACTGCTGGTCAGAAAAAAGGATGGGGCTTACCACATAGTTATGGACTACCAAAGATTGAATGGCTTGAAAAGAAAGAGTCTTATCCCTACAGCAGATCAACAATGTTCAAAAACGGCTTGGAGGATCGCGTTAATTCTCAGCCATGGATTAATCATGTAGTTATTAACAGATAGAACTGTCACCAAAAGACCAGGAGAAATGTGCACCTAACACCAGTCAAGGCATGTTCAAACTAACACATATCTCACAGGCTTTTTCAAAGCCCTGTATATGTTCCAAGGAATAATGTATCAGATTTTCAGATGATCAAGAGATGTCAAAAATGTGCTTAATCAAATGAACTCACGGTGTTCAGCAAGATGTTCAAGGATCTTCTAACACACATAAAGGCGATTTTACCTGGTTAAGAGAGAACAACTTCAAGCTTAAGAGAAGCAATTGCTATTACTTGAATAGTTAGTTGAATTTTTTATTCAAGAAGTGAATCAAAGAGGAATCAAGCCCCAGCAAGGTAAGGTTGTGTCATCGCCAAGTTGAGTTTTACCCAACTGCATGAGAGATGTTCAAGCGTTCTTAGGCATTGTCAGGAAGTAGGGGTAGTTATAACACCTGTCTGATTAGAAATAGGCCAGGGTTTCACATAGACCTAGGCATGGAAAAATAATGTACTTTATTATAATAAAGTCTTCACTAAGGGAAAAAATCCTAGATTAGTATATCTAAATTAATTATTAAAAAGATAGATCTGCAAGAAGATATTTTATTAATAATAGAGCCTCAAGGTATAATTAGTACTTCAAGGCTAAAAGTAGGGTAGGAAAAAAAATTCATTTTAGGCAGCAGTTAGAGAATGAAAGGGGGACATAAGTAATTTACTAAGTGTTGGATTTTTGGTGGGGCAGTGCTCTCTGGTGCTCGTTTGCTTAAAATCCAACAATCGTGGATTAAAACCACTGAAAATGATAAAGATAATTAAACTCCAAAAACTAGAAAGTTATGGTTTTTAAAGTTTTATTAGGCGCCACAGGGGAACTGAAATGAACCCCTAAAGTAAGTCCATAAAGGGTATTGTAAAAATTTATGGGTTTTGGTTATTATCAGTAAATAACCTCTATAAGCTTATTACTTGCATAGGTTCAGTTCTTGTTCAATTCATCCACATTGTATTGTTGTTGATATAATCAGTTGATAATAGTATGATGGCTATTATCCATAGTTGAATGGAATTCTTAGATCTTGGCCCAACGCTCAACCAGTATTTCTGCTCAAAATACTTGAGATGTCTTGAAATAAGGTTTCATTTCCTAATACTGTCTAACCCAATCTTCTCTGAGATTCCTTGGTGACAGTTTCTCTGGTTCAACACACAGTCAGCAGCAATCCCCAAAATTGTTTCTGCTTCTTCTCTGGATCTCCGTTCAGATCCTTAATCTTTTCCTTAAAAGAGTCTCCCAATTATCGCACACAGTAATAATATCCCTGAGAAAGAATAGAACAATTTAAAGCTGATAAAAGTTTACTACTTAAACTATATACTGGATAAAAACCTCTTTTTTATCATTTGTAAATATTAGAAAATTTAAAGTGAGGATTCGGCGCTCAACCCTTGGTTGACACCTCTTTGATGAAATGGCGGCCATTGCTATTGAATCACCCATCCTCATCTCAGCAGCAGTGGTCTTCCCCATCCTGGCTAAGATTCCGTCATTGGACATCCTTGAGATCTAAAATGGAAAGAGTCAGAAAAAGTGTCCCTAACATTTTCCTCTCAATTTAAGTGAACCAACCATATTTGGCTAGCGACCTGCTTAGGTAATGGAACTTGTTACCCATTAAGACAGATCACAAACCAATTGATTGATTCACTAGTTGTAAAAGGCATCACTCACATTACAACTTACTACTTACATTCCCAATCAGTTGGTGATGAAACCTGACCAACCCCAATCAGTACACCTGATAGTTAATCACTATCAGATGCCCCTATTTTGTCAGCAACTCCACCCAATGAGATCTTAAGCATGCATCCGTATCAATTGCTGATGGATCTGACCAGATGAATATCCTAAAATCCCCTGAACATAGTTACTCCAAAATCAGGGTCAACTGATTTCCAATTCACCTCTCATTAAGAGATTATCCCCTAGAGATTACTGGTAATCTGGCAGGCTGGGAATATGGCAAAAATTCCAACACATCTCCCCTCTTGCCTAGATTTTCAGCGGGAAAAGGACTGGGGTAGGAGAACACCACTTTGGACACTTGGTCAAATACTTCACTTGCTCAAGCGGAGTACAATCGTCAATGCTCAATGCTGCTTGGGATGACCTTTGGCAGACAGCTCTCTTCCTCTTCCTCCTCGCTACCACCTACTCAGAGTGCGGTCTCCTGATCTACTGTCATGCCAGGCTGATTGATTTACTCCTGATGATATTAGTCCCAAATCCAGTTTTTCCCCGTCAGGGCATATGACTTGCTGTCATATTCAGGATTCTTGGTCCAGCATCCTCGATTTCCTGATTTTCTCCTCATCCTAGAAAGGAAACTCTTACCATCAATGTTTGTTTTGTGGCCAATTAAGAATGCTTATTTATGTTTGCCCTTGTTATCTTTCTCTCATAACATCTTGGTCATATCATTCTTAATTCTTCTCTGGAGATCTTAGCCCATTAATTTTGAGATTGCTTTTTCTGAAATTGGATCTTAATAGATTGTAGAGTGCCTAATGTCGACTTCCATATAAGTATGACATCTCCCTCTTGTCCAACTCATATGTCAAATTCTGAGACGCAGTATCAACAGCTACTAAACAGTTTGTCTGATTAAGATCTTCAGCTCTTCCAGCAGATGAGTCAGGATGCACGACGGAACCTCTTCTATGGTCCTTCCAGGACTGATACGCCTAGTCTGGCACCAGTAGCTAGTCCTTCCATGGAATTACCGGAAATGGTAACCAACCCTTTGGAAACCAGGATAGCAATTGTTTAAATGACTTGTGGCCAATTCTCCCTCTGTCATCGATTCCAGATTTGTATTTTAAAACTCTCCTGGATTCAGCTCCTTCTGCAGATGTGCTAAACATCATCATGGATGCTCCATAGATTATGCCATTTGCTCTTGATCACTCATTTCTTGCCAGGTCATACCTGCTTCCTGAGTTCCTCTTCCAACTCAGACTATATTAAAATCTTCTGACTTGGCTACTGAGCTCATCATTGGCAACAGTATTCATTTCAAATTCCCCTACACAGAATTGAGGGCCCAAGTCACCAAGGCTTTATCCATAGCGCTGAACCCCTCTGAACTTGAGAACATCAGAGATCAGGATATCGCCGCTTATGCTCTTTGCTTTGCCAGCCAAGTTCTTCATAGTTGGCCCATGAAGATTCCAGCCTCTCCCGGGTTCCATTGTTCCTTCTGCTTTAGCTTCCAAGAAGCTTGTAGTCGTCACTTTCAGGATGCCATTCGCTCCTTGCACAACTATCTTGTTTCAGGTCTTTTCATCAGTATCTTCCACTGATGGCTTTAATAGGGGGCATTATTCAGCAACCCCCATCCAGTATCCCTTGTTCGCTGATGGCCCATATGTCCGGTGTTCTTGTTGAAGCACATTGGCAGGCGCTCAAGAATAATCTTCCAGCTCTGGTCCCATATCAGGATTACTCAGGGTTATTCGCCAACTGCCTCTTTCTATACATTTGCTTCCCTCCACACTCTGGAGTTTTGCAATTGGCTTATTTTGACATCTCAATTTCTTTTCCCCAAGTCGCTTTATTGTAGGGATCTACATCCGCTCAAAGAACTTGGTTTAATGTAGGTTTATCCCTCACTAGCATCCAATATCACATAGATTTTGATGGGTTATTCATTCCTACAGCGATCCATCCTCCCTCCCCCAAAGGGGCGACATAATGTCAGACAAACAGCAAGTAAGAATTAGACTGGACTGCCAGCCCAGATGCCAGAGCATACAAACGGCAAGCCAGAATGCCAAAGGCACTGCTGCTGTTTTAACGGATATGGAACTGGGCAAGAATCTCTCCAAGAACTGCCAGTGAGCCAGAATCTCATATAGGCACATAATAAAATACCAGATGAGTATGGGTGTTAACCCCTGAGGGGTGCATGAGGGTTGGTGGAAAAGGAGGTTTATTTTATGACATGAAAACAAAATTTCAGGAAAGGATTTTTTATGGAAAATTAGTAAAGAAAAATTGACCAACAATTTTTTCAGTGCAATGTGACTGATTAAATAATGGTTGATTTAGAGAGGAAGCAAGCCGGTATTAGGTACCACAAGTTTTATCTACCCGGAAAATTGTTCTGGAATGGGGAACAGATAAGTTAACTGGGAACTGAAATTGAAGAATTTGGTAGCAGGCTGAGTCACTTTTGGTTTTACCTTGAACGTCCAAACTGAGGCTCATATACGTTTCCAGTAGTTGGTGCAATGACATTTGGCCCAATGACAGTGGGAATTCCCCAAGGCCACCCCACATAGGGGTGGTCCCATTTGGTTGGAAATGGGTTTGGGACGCCCAACCCACCCATGCCTGGTTGCTGGGGCCATTTGTTCAGTCAAAGGCGTTGTGTCAGCCGCAACGCCCAATCTGCTGGAAGGGAGCTTTGAACCCTCATCAATGGTGTCTGATACTATTACCTGCCCATTGGGGATGATATTCAACAATTTTGAGGGTGGTTGATTTTTAATAATAGCATTAGCTAAATTGAAACCGTCAGCAATTCTGGCCAAAGGGGCAGTCTTCATCCCTTTCTAACTACATAGAATCTGACTTTTGGGATGACTCCCACTCAATTTTGAGTCATTTGGTTCCATTTTGGCGATCTCGGCGCAGATTTCCCTGCTTAACTTTACCAGTTCTGCTGAGGTGAGTGTTGGCACAGAGTGAGAAACTCAAAGCATAATAGCTGTTACCCAGCGCTCATCTACCTCATGGACGAGGTTGCCCTGGATAACGAGGGGTACAGCCACCCTCTTCAATACCTTCTTACTTGGGAATGGGAAAAGGGCTCGATCAATGGCTAGGGGACGTTCCCCAGGACTTAAATTACCCTTTCCTTTTTTATAAAAGAAGGGCGCCACCACTTGGAAATTTCACGAGGGCCACATTTTTGTGCGCCTTGGGTAACTTGATTGCTATTAACATCGCAGTTTTTGGGGAGAAAGGGGAGCATTGAGGATGGGATTTGTGAAATGCTTCAACCAGTTCCATACATTTCACACAATTGCGCGGCTTGACCCAACTGTTCTCATAGGCTGGATAACCTTTTCAAGCCAAGATATATTAAATGGACAATTGGGACTTGTGGGATGCCAGGTTATTCTTCACCTCAACCTCTTTCGCATCCTTGATGATGATCAGTTCAGGTTCAGTGGGAACTGTACCCTTGAAAGGTGACAGCTGGGAAACATGGAAGATAGGATGCTGTTTCCAGTGAGCCAGAAGCTTCAACTGGAACGCACCATTACCCACGACCTCTTCCACCAAATGGGGTCCTGAACGCTTACTTGCGAATTTACAGGAAGAAGCTTGAATTTGTAAATAACGGTTATCAAGCATAAAATAGGAGCCCACTGTTATATCGTGACCCAGGAGCCACTTATGATCCACAAACTGCTTGTAGTCATTAATAGCTTTGGTGAGGTGCCCCGCACCAAGGATTGAGTTGACCTAATATGTTCAGCATGATCCATGGCAGCTTTGACCTCAGGCCGCAAGCAAGGTCTGGCCAAAAACAAGGGATTATAACCCAACTCCACTTTGTAGGGCAAAAACCCTGTAGACGCATGCATTCTATTGTTATAAGCAAATTGAGCGAGGGGAAGTTCGTTGGCCCAGGTGCCCTGTGCAGCCGCAGCATAGCAACGCAGGTACTGTTCAAGGACTTGGTTAACTCGCTTGGTCTGTCCATCGGACTGAGGATGATACACTGTGGAATGGCAGGGGGATATTTTTAGGATAGATAGGAGTTCAATCCAAAACCGTGGTGTGAACTGTGAATTACAGTCGCTGATGATCTCCTGTGGGAGACCAAACATTGAGAACATGTGACGTACAAAAAGGCGGGCAGCTCCTCTGATGTAATCATGGAAGTGCAAGGAATAAAGAGGGAAAATTTAGTGAACCAATTCAACACCACTATCACCACTGTGAACCTGTTAGAGAAGAAGAGTTCGACAATAAAGTCCATGGACACCAATATCCATGGATCCTCCAATTGCTGTAAGGGATGTAAAAGACCATTTCTACCAGAGTGGTCCAACTTAGCCTGAGCACAAGTAACACAGTTGGCGATCCAAGCTGGAACTTCTTTTGTCAAACCTACCCAATTGTAGGTCTGCTTGATCAAGTCAATGCATTTCTTATACCAGGATGGCTGACCGTGGGGGGATCATGATGTGCACGGGATACTTCAGTTCTGAAGGATGGAGGAACCCTAACGCGTGACCAAAAATAAATAAGACCCTCCTTCAACTAATATAGGGAGTGTTTATACTTCTGGTAAGTTAATTGCTCAACCAGCTCCACGCCCTCAGGGAAGGCCATTTGACTGGATAAGACCTGAGCCACTAACGGAGCATCAGGGGCCAGAGTGATGGAAGAAACAACAGGGGGGACAATTGACAGGATTAGGTGGCAGAGATCACAGTAACAAGATCCACTTCCTCTGGATCCGTGGAACAGTGGATGGGGCTGCGGCTGAGAAAATCTGGATTTACATTGAGCGCACCTTTTATTAATTCATATTTGAAATTAAAACTTCACAAGTCCTGATAGGTTTGGGCTTGCCGATGTGCCAATTTTTGAGGTTTACAAAATTACAAGAGATCCTGGTGGTCTGTGCAGACCGTTAACTCATGTTGAGCACCCTGTAACAGATACCTCCAATGAGTTAATGCCCATGCAACAGCTGCCAACTCCTTGTCATAAATGTCCTAAGACTGCTCTGTAGAGGTGAACTTATGGGAAAAATAGGCATCCAGGTGTTCCAAGCCATTGTGCTCCTGAAGCAAGACCACCCTTACTGCTACCAATGAGGCGTCACATGAAACAATATATGGCTTGATGGGATCAGCGTGCTTCAAAATGAAAGGGGACACAAACACCTCTTTTATCAATCTGAAGGCCTGTTAGCATTTGGATGACCAGCAAAATGGTACATTTTTCCCTGTAAGGGGGTGGAGCGGGAAGCAAGCTGTAAAAGTGCCAGGGAAAATGTTTTTAAGAAAATGATGGTTCCCAAGAAACTCCGTAGTTGTTTCTGGGTAGTCAGGTTGGCCATTCCCAGATAGCATCCAACTTATTGGAAGGGATTGCGTACGATCTTTAAGGACAAAGTTCCCAAAAAAGGGTAACTTCCTCCTTATAGAACTCACATTTGGAAGGCTTAACAAACAAGCCTGCCTTATGCAAGGTGGCCACGCCCACAAGTCAATAGTGTGTTGTTCAGGAGTCAGGGAGTGAACCAGAATATCATCAATATATGCAACTGCGCAGGTAAACCAGAGGTCACCCACTACATTTTTGATCATGTGTTGAAATGTAGCGGGAGCATTCTTCAACCCAAAGGAATTACTCGGAATTGGAAAATTCCTCACTTTATCCAGATTGCTGTTAACCATTATTGCCCTTCCATTACCCAAATCTGGATAAAAGCATTGACAAGATCCAGCTTGAAAACACCCGAGATTTGGCGATTGCTTGGCTTATTGTCTGCTCTAAAGGCATGAGGTAGAGATCAGAAACCGAGATTTTATTTAAGTGTCCATAGTCCACGCAGGGGTGGAGGGAACCATTGGCTTTTTTAGCGAAGACAATGGGAGACATGACTGGCGATGTCTCCTTAAATAATCACCCCTTTTCATTATATCATCCAACCAAGTGATGAGCGCAGCCTCCTCCTCTTCTGTGTGGGGATACAACAGGCAGTTATTATTCAGCAACTTCACCGTTGTACGAAATCCACAGTTGAATCTAGTGTGAGGAGGCAGACGATCTACCTTTTTGGAATTTAAAATGCCTTGATAACGCATTAAACTTTCTGGAAAATTGGACGGTATGCCCGCAGGAGAGATGAGAGGGACGTGATAGAACTATGACCTTGAGCTTTCTTAAGAGTGTCAATTAGGAAAAAACACCCTCCAGTTGATCATTAATGAATGACAGCATGTTAGACTCCAGGTGGATCTTGACATGTTGTCAGCGCCACTATCCCACTCCTAAGATCACCGGAAACACCACGTTTGTTATAGCAGAAAAGCGGTCGCAGAAGCTGAACTAGTGTATTGAAAATGTGATTGGTTGGTGAACCAGGTATAAGGTTTAGGAGGCTGACGATGCAACCATCACCGAAGGGCCTGCATCCAGGTCAAGTTCCAATTGCTGGGCCAGTTCTACACTCATAAAATTACCCTTAGCTTGGTGTCCACCAGGGCCTCAAAGGAGACATGATGGGACCCATCACTAACCTTCATGGGTAATAAGAAGTAAGCGAAGTTCTCTTTATTGGTAGTTTTGGATGAATCCAGTGATACCAAAGAGTTGGTAGTGGTGTCATGGGAAACTGCTAGGCTCTTACGAAAGGTAAACTCGTTGCAAGTCAGGATGTCAGATCCTACTGATATGAGCAAAATAGCCGCGGCAACTATGGGGTATGGATCTGAAGATTTGAGTGGAACTGGACTATTGTGGATAGTGAAAATCTTCTTCACAACCTGGTTCAGTTGAAAAGATGGGACCATTGCTGCGCCAATATCTATGAGAAAGGCGGAAATGGTTAAAAAATAATGGTTGGTCAGTTATGTAGACAAACATCAAGTAAGAATTAGACTTGCCTGCCAGCCCAGATGCCAGAGTACCTGAACGGCAAACCAGAATGCCAAAGGCACTGCTGCTGTTTTGACGGATATGGAACCTGGGAAGAATTTCACCAAGAACTGCCAGTGAGCCAGAATCTCATATAGGCACATAATAAAATACCAGATGAGTATGGGTTTTAACCCCTGAGGGGTGCATGAGGGTTGGTGGAAAAGGTGGTTTATTTTTTGACATGAAAACAAAAGTTTAGGAAAGGATTTTTAAAGGGAAAATTAGGAAAGAAAAATCGACCAACAATTTTCTCAGTGCAATGCAACTGATTAAATAGTGGTTGATTTAGTAAGGAAACAAGCTGGGATTGGGTCCCGCAAGTTCACCCTAACTGGCGAATTGTTCTGGAATGGGGAACGGATAAGTTAACTGGGAACTGACATCAAAGAATTCAGTGGCAGGCTGAGTCACTGTCAGTTCGACCTTTAACATCCAAACTGAGGCTCAGATACATTTCTGATGGTTAGCACAATGGCATTTTGCCCAATGAGAAGCGGGAATTCCCCAAGGCCACCCCACATAGGGGTGGTCCCATTTGGTTGGGAATGGGTTCAGGATGCCCAACCCGCCCATGCCCAGTTACCGGGCCATTTGTTTGGTCAAAGGCGTTGTGTCAGCTTCAACACCCAATCTGCTGGAAGGGAGCTTTGAACCCTCATTGATGGTGTCCAATGCTATTGCCTGCCTGTCGGGGATGATCCCCAATTATTTCAAGGGGGGTTTATTTTTTTGATCATAGCATTAGCAAATTGAAACCGTCAGCAATTCTGGCCAATGGTGCAGTCTTAGTCCCTTTTGACTACATGGAATCCGACTATTGGGATGACTCCCACTCAATTTTGGGTCAATTGGTTTTATTTTGGCGATCTCAGCGCAGATTTCCCTGATTAACTGTACCAGTTCTGCTGAGGTGAGTGTGGGCACAGGGGGGGAACTCAAAGCATAATAGCTGTTACCCAGCGCTCATCTACCACATGGGCGAGGTCGCCCTGGGTAATGAGGGGTACAGCCACCCTCTTCGATACCTTCTTACTTGGGAATGGAAAAGGGCCCAATCAACAGCCAGGGGACATTCCCCGGGACTTACACATAGGCAGAATCATCCCCATATCAAGGATAATCAATAAAAATTAACTTATTAAAATATATCATTTTTTCTATGCGGCTATACTTTTTCCAATATTTTTATCAATCTTATTTTTTCTCTTTTTTCCATGGGACTTGACCTTGTTTCAGTTCAGTAGTCCATCTTTTTTATCTTTCCCCCAAACTTGGTCCTAGGTATTCTTAAACCTACCAGTTTTATATGGTTCAGAGATCCTTTTTTGGACTTAACCATCTAGATTAGTTCAGAGGTCCTTTTTTAGAATTGACCTAATCACCAGGACATGACCAACTTAATGGTTCATTGGTCCTTCAGGAGCTCTTTTTTGCTTTTATATCAATCCATCACTTCAATACATAGCATGGACTCAATTTACAACTCTTCCATCCAAGATATTCTTGATGGAGTAGGCGTCAGTCACTGCCTTGACAATAACCTCAAACGGACTTGACCACAATGCATCCAACTTGTTTCTTCTCCCAAAATCATGCATATTACAATAGGCAACTTTTGCCTATTTGATATTCTGCTAAGGCCAGTCAGTTCTTATCATCTGTCAATTTTGCTTGTATCTTTTTCTTTAAAGTCATATTGAATGCTTGTGATTGCATCTTGATCAGGTTTTTTGTCATTTGGTTCAATTATTGTTTGGCACACATCCCAAGTGCTGGTTCCACCACCAAATATAAAATCAGTGGCAACGCGGCCTTCCTCCCATATAACAATTCAAATGGCGTTTTTCCCATCACCATATGATGACTTATATTGTATGCAAACATCACCAAACTCAGGTACAGTCCCCATGCGGAAGTTCTTCCTGCAACCAGCTTCCTCAGAGTCATGGCCAGCATTCCATTCACTCATTATACCAGTCCGTTCATCTCCATTTGGTAAGGTACAGACATGAATCCTCTGATCCCCATTATCTCATTAAACTTCAGGATCACATGAGACGTGATGTTTGTCCCATTTACTGCTAAGCAGGGCCTGTGGGCATCCATGTCTGTATACTACTTGATCCAGGATAAACTTCACGGTGCTGGTAGCGTCTACTTTAATAAGGGCCTTCATCTCAACCCATCTTGTCAGATGGTCAATAGCAACTATTATGTACTTGACTCCCCCTGTGCTCATCATCAGTGGTCCTATCACGTCGATGGACACCATATGCCAGGCAAATCCAGGGCGGACCAGTCAGTATCCAGTTGTATTTTTATGTGGCTTGTACAGCTGGTACTCCATGCAACAAGGTAAATATTCAGTGACATCATAATTGATTGACTCCCAGTAGTAGTACTGGCAAATATAATAGCTTGTTTTTCTCAGGCTTCCATGCCTGACAACCTTATGAGCGGCTTTCATGATAACTGCTCTTTCCAACGGCTTTGGGAATAGTAACCACTTCCCGTTAATCATCTTAAACACTTGTCCATCCATGGTCTCAGTGTTTTCCATTGTTTTATAAAGTGCACCTTGTATTTCTCAGGGCTTGTTCACAATTTCTCCGTTTACCATTCTCTGGAATAACTCATCTGCCTGCAGGTATACCATCTGGACCATTGGTAACCGCGATAAGCCATCTGCATTCTGGTGAGAATCCCCCGCTCAGTAGACAATCTCATAAATCATAAGCCTGTAGCTTATGTGCCCATCGGGCCAGTCATCCTTCTGGTTCTCTTAAATTATGGAGCCAACGCAATGGGGAGTAGTCTGTTACCACTTTAAAGTGCATTCTGTGGATGTACACCCAAAGCTGCTTATAAGCATAAATGACCACAAGGCATTCCTGCTCAGTTATGGTGTAGTTCCTCTCATCAGGTGAGAGTGTCCAGCTCACATATGCCACCAGATGTTCGTCCCCAATTCATCTACTTGGCTTAATACAGTGCTGATTGCTGTCAATGAAGCATCAGTTTGTATAATAAACTATCAATTAAAATTTGAATATTTCAAAATGGGAGAATCTATTAGGTACCAGCATAGCTCATCAAAGGATTCCTGCACCTCTTCATTCCATATGAATTCTTCCACGGATTCTTCAACAGATGGAATAAGGGCTCGGCAATTTGGGAAAAGTCCCAAAAAAATTTCTGTAGTATCTGACCATCGCAAGGAACAGTTGGATGTCTTGGACACTCTTCAGCACATCCATCCATTCTATGGCCTCAATCTTCTGGGCTTGCGGCTTTGATCCACTAGAGTTGATCACAAATCCTAGGTATTCCAACTCTTTCTTGAAGAAGTGACACTTCCTCATCTTAATCTTCAGGTTAGCCATGGACAGTCTCTTAAATACTTCTTCCAAGTGGTGTAAATGATCAGTAAACGTCCTACTGAACACATTGATATCATCCAATTACATCAGGACGCATGACAACTTCAAGTCGCTCAGTATAGCATCCATAGCACTCTGGAACGTTGCAGGCGCATTGCTTAGACCCTGGGCCATATCATCAGTTGATATAGCCCCTGCGCGGTAATAATTGCACATTTTTCTTAGTCTCTCTTGGAAAATCGATTTTTCCAATATCCCAAGATCATATCCATTATTGAGAAATACTTTGCTTCTCCCAATAAATCTAGCACATCATGAAATCTTGGTGGGGGATACAAATCCTTCTTCATAATCTTACTCAGCTTTTGGTATTCAATCACCATCCAATTGAAGACATCCTTTTTCTTCACAATAAGAATTATACTCGTCCAGGGTCTTGGCGATGAACTAGAAGCTTATGCTTCACTAGCTTGCTGATTTCATTTTCCACTACTGCTTCAGCTGCCTTTGACTGTTGAATTGGTCTCATCCTGAGTGGCAAATTATCCTCGGTATTGACCTTGTTGATCACATTTCTCATGCATCCCAAATCATGGTCATCCTGGGCGAATACTTCCCAATACTTTTTGAATAATTTGAGCACCTCATATTGCTGTCCTTCCGTCAAATCAGCTAGTTTCTCTCAATCAACCAATAGGTTGATACTCTTGGTTACCTCAGCTGATAATTCATCTCATCAAGGGTGAATTTCCTCAGTTCAGCCGTCAGATTTCTCATTGCTCCCTAGGTCTAAAACTCATAGCCATAAAAATCATTTTTTATATGTTTTATATATGTTTTTGTATTTTTCTTTTGCAATGGGACTTGCAAGATACAGAAAAGGTTCAGAGGTCCTTCTTTTCCCCTTCATCCAAACTGGGTCCTAGGTAACTCTTACCTACCAGTTATCATGGTTCAAAATCTTATCCTTCTAAGATTTAACCATCCATTTGGTTCAGTGGTCCCCTTCTAGGAATTAACCAAAATCTCAGGACATAACCATATAATGGTTCAGAGATCCACTGGTTACATTGCAACTATTTTCTCTTAGGTACAATACTTACAATTTTAGTATTGACCTTTTTTACTATATAAACAGCAGCGCTGTTTCTTCACGTATAGTCTACACTTGCTGACTTTGGCAATACTCTTGAATATTAGAATTTTAATCCTGACTGGTTATTTGTCCAACAGGTCCTAATTTCATCTCATATTTTGGCAAATGATGCATGGATCCTCGTATCTCATTAGCCAAAAGTTCTTTCCAATAGTTCATATCATTTTTCTCCTGAAAACGATTTTTAGCCTTCTTGGCCATCATTAATTACACAGGTCAGTCTGGCCTCATTAGTTTCATCTGATTTCTCCTGGATTGATGAACTCGTCTCCAGCAACTTCTGATTATTGGTTGAGTGTTGTTGAGTCAAATGATTCCCTCCACTATCTTGGATCAATCATTTCCTGTTTTGACTTCATATCTTCATCGGTATGGCAATCCAATCTTCTTAATTGAGTGCTTCCTATTTCATCCAATGCCTCATCTAAACACTCACTCCTCAGGACTATATATAGCGGACCCAATTTCAACCTGAGTTGATCCTGCTATTCTTCAGGACTTTCTCAAGAAGACCCAATGTCAACCTGAGTTGGCCCTGATGATACTCTTCATCTCAATTAGATGTCCAGTGGAACAGGTTTTCTTGCAGCACTAGATAGTTCCATATCTAGGCTGCAAGTCCTTTTCCCGTATATTGAGTATCTTTCGTTTGCTTCACTCAAAACTCCACTTCTGAGCTGGATGAACACAAATGAACGTAATCCACTTCACGTTCTGACTTCATAAATGTTATTTTCCCTAGTAACATAATGTCAGAATTAGAATTTATTCATAGGACATTATTTCTAAGTTCTTTTACTCAACTACGCCCCTGTAGTGAGCACCACTTTGTAAAAAATTATGGGTCTGGTTATTATTGGCAAATAACCCCTATAAACTTATTACTTACACAGGTTCAGTTCTTGTGAAATTCTTCCACGTTGTATTGTTATTGATATAATCATTTGATAATAGTATGACGCCTATTATCCATAGTTGAATGGAATTCTTAGATCTCAGCCCAACGCTCAGCCAGTATTTCTGCTCAAAATACTTGAGATGTCTTTAAATAGGGATTTATTCCCTCATACTGTTTAATCCATTCTTCTCTGAGATTCTCTGGTGACAGTTTCTCCAATTTGACACACAGTCAGCAGCAATCCCCAAATTGTTTCTGCTTCTTCTCTAAATCTCCGTTCAGATCCTTACTCTTTTCCTTAGAGAGTCTCCCAGTTATCGCACACAGTAATAATATCCCTGAGAAAGATTAGAACAATTTAAAGCTGATAAAAGTTTACTACTTAAACTATATACTGTATAAAAACCTCTTTTTATTATTAGTGAATTCTATGGAACTTATAGTGGGGGATTTGGCACTCAACCCTTGGTTGACACCTCTTTGATGAAATGGCGGCCATTGCTATTGAATCACCCATCCTCATCTCAGCAGCAGTGGTCTTCCCCATCCTGGCTAGGATTCCGCCATTGGACATCCTTGAGATCTAAAATGGAAAGAGTCAGAAAACTTGTCCCTAACGTTTTCCTCTCAATCCAAGAGAACCAACCATATTTGGCTAGCGACTTGCTTAGGTAATGGGACTTGTTACCCATTAAGGTAGGCCTTGAACCAACTGATTGATTCGCTAGTTGCAGGCGGCATCACTCACCTCCCAACTTACTACTTACATTCCCAATCAGTCAGTGATGAAACCTGACCAATCCCAATTGGTAAACCTGATAGTATATCACTATCAAATGCCCTTATTTCGTCAGCAACTCCACCCGATGAGATCTTAAGCATTCATCCAGATCAATCTCTGACAAATCCTATCAGGCAAATATCCTAAAATCCCCCAAACATAGTTACTTCAAAATCAGGGTCAACCAAATTTACAATTCACCTCGCATTAGGGAATTATCTACTAGCGATTCCAGGTAGTCTAGCAGGCTGGGAATATGGGCAAAATTCCCAACAGGTCTTTAAGATGTTGAGGCTCAAAGTTCAAATTGCGTAGTGAAATCTGAATTGGGAAATATAAATATTTGACCTATCATATTGGTTGAGATTTGCCTCTCATTTATGGAATGGTTGTTTGTTAATTGGTAGTATTGATCCATGAGGTAAGGTTTTGATGTATTTTACCCGATCATTTGATGGGAAAATATTTCACCTGTCAAGGCCCCCTCCAACCATATAAGAGGGGCCAGACTCTGCAGTGTAGCTTTAAGGAGTTGTGGTATGACAGGGAGGGACCTCCAAATGGCTCCCTTGTTTCCACCAATTTTGGAATATCCCTACTTCCTGAACTCGAGCTTTTTGCCCAAGTTTTATTGTTGTTAAAAGTATTGCCCCAATTCTGAGGGTTCCACCAAGAATCAGCCAGGGTCTTTTAAATGATTTCATTTAAGTTGAACCCCAAATCACTCTTAATACAACATTGGACTTGTAATTGTCCGACATCACCCCCTTAAAGAGTGTTTGGGGGAGAAAAAGCTGCAGGAATCGGCCATGAACTTGATTGATAGTTACTCCTGTATCAAGGTATCTGATGGAGTACTTCTCTCCGCGCTTGTAAGTGACTACAAAAGGTACTTCTGAATAAACCTAGTTTCTCCCTTCTAGGGTGATACAATTGTGGTAGTAAAGCACTAAATTATATACTTGTGGGGGAAGAAAGAGGGGCCAGATCTCATTAGTAGCTTGACCCTCTTTTGTGACAGTTTTGTCCAAATTAGTCATAGCCTCTGATTATAACTGAATGATGTGCTGGGCCAAATTCTTCATGGCTTGCTCAGGGTCAGTGCTATCAGTGAAAATTTCTTTGGCTAGTAATTCTGGTACCTCGGGTTCCTGTCCATACAACACATGGAAAGGAGAAATCTTAAGTATCTGGTGGTAACTGATATGGTAGGCCATGAGTGCAGTTGGTAAGTACTGATCCCAGTGAAGGGAGTCTGAAGTGGCCATTTTCCATAATATAGAGACCAGATTCCCATTGGCCCTTTCCACAGTACCATTGGTTGAAAGGTTGTAGGGGGCAAAAAAGAGCTGTTGCATGCCCATGGAGGTCACGAGGATCTTCACCACTTGGGAAGTGAAGTTTTTACCATTATCACAGAGCAGAACTTGGGGGCAACCATGTCAAATGAATATATACATGTGGAGGAAAGTGGCTGTGGCTTTTTCTGTCTGAGCTGGGATAGCCACAGCTTTGACCCATTTAATAAAGTGATCAATCCCTACTAAGATATATCGATTTCCACCTGTAGTTTGGGGTAGAGGGTCAACCACATCTAGGCTTATGGTGTGGAAGGGCTGTTGAGGAGCGGTAGGCTGATAATGATACTTAGTTTAAGCTAAATTCTTTTTGCATGTTAGACAGGCATCCAAAACTTTGATGATGATCTCCATGATGCCCTCCCAGTAGTACCGTTCTTTTACCCACTCATAGATTTTCTGCACTCCGCTATGCCCAGGAGGGCATGAGACTCCATAATGACAGGTACTCGCTCTGAGGGTTGGAGGTAGGGTAACCAGTTCACCCCTACTTTCTTGTATAAATTCACATTATCCACCTTAGTGTTACAGGAATGTCAAGCTAGCATCTTCTAGACGGGTTTGTCCTCATCCTCCCAAGCATCAGAGGTCATTAGGAGGTCATGTAGCCGCCCTGCTTCACTATTATCTAAGTGAAGGATGGGTAGCCGATTCAACCCATTGGCATTCATGTGGCTCATCCCAGCTTGGTGCTCAATGGTCATATCATAGTGCTTGAGCTTCAAAGCCCAGCGTGCCAACCGCCCAGTGGGATCTTTCATATTTTGTAACCACTTTAAAGAGGCGTGGTCAGTAACACCTTTGAATGAGGTCCCATATAAGAAAGGGCAGTATATTTAACAGCAAGCAATACGGCCAGGCACTCCTTCTCAGTGACGCTATAGTTGCGTTCTGTCTTATAAAGCATCTTGCTGAAATTTTGAAACGGTGTGATCAACCCCAAGCTCATCCAGTTGAGCCAAGATAGCTCCAAAGGCGTAATTAGATGCATCAGTAAACATCATTAAGGGTTTATTAAGTCCTGGTGGCTAGGATTGGCCATTGCTGAAGTAGCTTTTTAACGTTCCAAAAGCAGACTGTTGTTCCGCACCTTAATGGAAAGGGGTGTTTTTAGTCAAGAGCCGTACGAGGGGCTCATTGATCTGAGCGAATTTGGGGATGAATTGATGGTAATATCCCATCATGCCCAAGAACACCTGAATATCGCAGAGGGTTTTGGGAGCAGGCATCTTGAATATCGCCTCTACCTTGTCATGGAGAGGTTGGATCCCATCTGAGGAGATGGCGTGGCCCAGGAAATCTAACTTCTTTTGTAAGAATGTACATTTGGAGGGCTTCAGCTTAATGTGAGAGCCTGAAAGCGTTGGAAAACTTCCTATAAGTGAGAAAGGTCCTCATTGAATGTTTAGGAGAAGACAGTGATATCGTCAAGATAAACAGATAAGCAACTAAGCTTCATATCCTGCAAGATGTGGTTCATGGCTCGCTGGAAAGATGCGGGCACATTGCACAACCCTTGTGGTAGTTGGGTAGGTTGGAAGAGATCCTCGCTGCAGATAAGCGCACACTTTTCCTGGTCTTGCGGAGAAAGGTCTAACTACCAGTATCCGCTAGCCAAGTCCATAGCGGAAAAGAACTTGGACCCAGAGAGTTGGTCCATGGCGTTGTCAATGCGGGGGATAAGGTAGCTATTTTTTTGGTGAGGTTATTCAGTTTGCAGTATTCTATAACTACCCAATGCCCACCATTCTTCTTTCCTATGAGCAATAGCGGAGATGACCAAGGGCTTTGAGAAGGCACCAGTAGCCCCGCGTCCAGTAACTGTTTAGGCTCCATACTCATCTAAAGCTCCTCAACTTTTGATTTCTGATAAGGCTTGGATCAAATAGGCTTGACATCACCAACATCAATGGTATTATTCAAACCCTTTATATGTCCATAGTCATTATCAGATTTGGAGAAAATGACACTATATGACTACAATACAGAATGGACTTTATTAGGCTCAGCGGGAATTAGATCATTGGAAATATGAACGTCAGGCAAAGAGCATATCATTTGGTCAGTGGGTAGTCCCATATCTAGCATACCCAATATAATGGACTTGGTGGATATTTTTAATTGAAATCAGCAGAGCTTTTACAACCTCCTGATGCTTCTAAAAATAATGTCCTTCTTTGAGATCCCCCAGCAGAAAATTAGTAGGTCGCTGGTAGGCAGAGTCTAGGATACCTGGCAACACACGAGGTTCCAAAGGGCTTATTCCATCAATGCTTGTTAAGTGCAGAAGGCAGTTGTGGTGGATTTGCATAGTAATTTAAGTGTTTATCACCTTTTGTTCACCCGCTTTGACTACTACCTCCTCTGACGCATACAATGGAATTCCCTCTGAAGCATTCAGAGAGTCAGGCAGCTTTCTTGTGTTTCTTCCCGAAGTGGTATAAGTAAGGGTGAGGGCGGATGAAGGGTACTCGACACACATACATATTTCTTCTTATTAAGCTCATCAGTTGTTAATATTAGGGAAACTTCTTAATTTAGAAGGGAAAGAAATCCCTAAACAATTAATGTTTCCACCAAATTCAATCAACAATTGAGTGCCAATGAGCAGATCATATTCATTATTGTTTAAGGCCACAGCGGGGGCAGCCAGTAGGAGTTTCACAAAATTGCATGAGTAGAGAAGAGTAGGCTCCAAGAGCTCGCGTATTGTTGGGCCCTTCAGTTCCAAACTCTTGTGAATAGTCCTGGTCAAGCGCTGACGTAATTTTGTTAATGAGCTTTGAAGAGACCATGTTCACTGTAGCACCTGTATTAAGGATGTCTAGAACGCGCATTTTATTAATGACAACCTCTAACTTAGTTATTGTGCTCCTAAAAGTAGGGTGGAAAGTTAGAAACTCCTTCAAAAGGAGAGTGGAGGCAAGGCGTTGAGCCATCGCAGGGTATTTATCTTTTATATAACGGAGGGTATGAACCTGCTGGGTGGATTGGATCACTGTCCAATAAGCTGTTCAGAACTACTAGCGGTATTAATCACCTCTGAAAACCTCAACAACAGTTGAATATAGGTTCATCATGGTATAATGGCTATCTCAATTCTTTCAGGCCTCAACCTATCCGGAATCTTCACTTCCATTGGAGCTCCCAAAACATAATAACCTACGTCTTCACCACCCCCTTCAGACTCGTCATCATAGGGATTGTCAAAGCACCTCAACGAGTTGCTAAGAGGGGGGCGGAGAAATTGACTTAATCTCCTCACAGGGGATGGCTTTTTTGCGCTCATCTACCCTTTTGACTTTTGGAGGGAGCATCATGACTGCACCAACTTTTTAGGAAGGCGTTGGAAGTATAATGGCTTTGACTTTTGCCTTAGAAGTAACCGGCGTGGGCTGCCCCATGATTGCAGGTTTTAAACTAGGGCAGCCTGCGGTGAGGCTGAGGTGGATCGAGGCAGCGGCGTGGATAGATATGATATTTTATCCAACTTAGTAGACCGTTTAGAAAGAGGAGAACCAGGCAAAGGGATTACTGACTTCACCAGCTGAGCTTTTGGAACTGAAGCTGGAGGGGATCGCTGCCCCATAACCGCCAGTATTTTCTGGATATCCTCACATGGTGGAGGAGTATATTGTTGCTGCAGCTCTGCAGAAGCTGGGTTCCAGAGTATAAAGCCATAAAAGAGGCTGGAGGGGCCAGAGTTGATTCCCGCTTTAGAGTTTTTTGCATAAGTTTAGGTTCATGAAATTCAGTCACTGCTAGCAAAGCCTCTTTAATATCCCGTACAGTTTGGAAGGTGTTCTTGACTGCGGAGATATGCATTGCTAAGGAAGGATAAGACGCTAAGATAGCCACGATAATAGCAATAGTATCATTTAGATTAAGCAGTTTGGCCAGCAACAGAGGTCGAGATTTGCTATAAAATCACTCAAAAAATGAGGTGATCTATTCTCCTTTTTTCAAGCTAAGGCACATGAAGGCCTTTTTGCCGTTGTAAACTCTGTTTGGAACTAAACTCTTCAATCAGCGCTTGTTTGACCTCCGCCCAGGTGGTAAGTGTGGCCATTTGAGGAACCATGATCTCCTGAGCCATCTAACTCAATCATGGAAGGATATACCAGGTTTTTTTGATGGTCAGTCGCTCCTTCCATCGCAAATTCATAAACATAAATGAAGGAGGCAATACTTCCCTCACCAGTTGCGAACTTGTTTCTGAACAGAGGTTTAAGACTAATATAAGAGGGCCCATAAGGTCCTTGTGGAGAGTGCTGCTTAAGCCTTTTGAGGCGATACAAAGCACTGGCTAGTTGGTTCTCTAAAGCAGCTATCTTTGGCTTTGGAATAGTTGTCATTTTTGTTATTTTAACTGGATTTTAGTGGTATACAGGGTCCCCTGTAATGAGCACCACTTGTTGATTTTTGTCAGGGGAGATGCTCACTGGTGCTCGTTTACCTAAAATCCAACAATTGGGGATAGAAACCACTGAAAATGATAAAGATAAATAAACTCCAAAAACTGGAAAGTTATGGTTTTTAAAGTTTTATTAGGTGATATGAGGTATAAAAAATGAGCCCCTTTAGTAAGTCTATATTGGGTATTTAAGATGTAAAGCTCAAAGTTCAGATTGCTTAGTAAAATCTGAATTGATAAAATTGATATTTTACCTATCATATTGGTTGAAATTTGCCTCTCATTTATGGAATGGTTGTTTGTTGATTGGTAGTATTGATCCATGAGGTAAGGTTTTGATGTATTTTACCCGATCATTTGATGGGAAAATATTTCACCTGTCAAGGCCCCTCCCAACCATATAAGAGGGTCCAGACTCTGCAGTGTAGCTTTAAGGAGTTGTGGTATGATAGGGAGGGACCTCCAAATGGCTCCCTTGGTTCCGCCAAATTTGGAATATACCTACTACCTGAACTCGAGCTTTTTGGCCGAGTTTTATTGTTGTTAAAAGTATTGCCCCAATTCAGAGGGTTACGCCAAGAATCAGCTAGGATCTTTTGGATGATTTCATTTAAATTGAACCCCAAATCACTCTTAATACAACATCAGAATTGTAATTATCTGACACTAAGATATAGCTGTCTAACTTAGTGGGAACTGTCAGCTTAGTTTACTGATACAATAACAATAAAAAAGATAATAATAAATAAAGATTTTAGTGGTAGTATTTTGGGATTATCCAGCATGTCCAATCCAAGTTCTAACCCTAATTTATTACTTTGGGGATTCTGTAACGCTATTTTCAACTCAGTTGGATAATATTTTATCACCCTTTCAAATTGGGTTTGGAGCCCAATATCAGAAAGTTTAGGTAAGTTAATTGGGGATTATCCCCGATAATAATAATTAGAATCAAGCCTTAACTCAGGATTGAATCCTATCATCCGTTTTGCTTGAATATTACCTTTGGGCCAGAATTCTGACAGGAATGGGGGTTACTACTGTCAATTTGTGTCAAACTTCATGGATATCACTGAACCGCTCATGCACCTACTCAACAAAATATTAATTAGTTGGAAACAAAAAAAAGCTTTTAACCAGCTTAGATATAAGCAATTGAAGCTCTTTTCTTTTATATGCAGATTTTCTAAAAGATCATATATTTATATATAGATGCCAGCGATGTGGGTATTGCCGCCATTCTACCACAGTTGAACAAAGAAAGAGTATATTATTTAATTAAGTTCTACTCAAAGGCATTTACTATATCAGAGCGCAACTATACGGGTATAGCATAAGACCCTAGTGGTGATCATAGCAGTACGCCACTTCCAACCCTATGTTTTCAGTGTAAAATTCAAAGTATCACAAATCACGCCTCTCTGAGATGGTTGACAAACATGATGTATCCAGAAGGAAGACTAGTAAGATGAGATGTACATCTATAAGGCTACTTTTTAGAATCTGCACTGGACAGGAGAGAAGCAACTGAATGAATATAACTTGTTGTGGTTGTGTTCTTCCATTTGGAAGCACATGATAGCACCAGGATCTACAATCTTATAGATCTCCAAAGAGGAATGGGAGGAAGAGGACGATTCAGTTGAGAAGATACTGAGTGGTATTCTAGAGCAATGAGAAAACAAGATGGACAGCTAGAGAAACAATTATGAGATAAATAGCTACCTTGTCTGAAGTAGAAAAAAAAGTGTGGTGCTTATTATGAAAAGACACCACCTAGTAGGCCAAAGATAGCTATAAAGGAATACCAGCATCTCAACGGAGAGATATTGCTAGAAGGCCATGTCAGACAATTTCAATCAAGATCTAAAGCTCTGTTTTAAGTGCGCCCAATACGTGGTTCCCTTAAAGAAGTTTTTAAATTCAGTCAGTCCAACCAAACGCGCAATTTCAAAACATTTTCTTAATGTTGTTAGATCACTACCAAAGTCAAGCAATATGTTTATTATTTTAGCAATATATCACTTCATCAAGTGAACAGAAGCAATCACAGTCAATTTGTTTACCAAAAAGAGTTACCATGAGATTTTTTACCACCAAGTCTTTACGTGCCATGGTGCCCTCAGATACTCATTTCCAAAAATGTACAGAACTTTATTTCAATTTTTGTAAAAACTTGTTGGAAATAGTAGGAGTCTAACAGCAGTTTACCACGCCATATACACCATCTACAAACAGAAGAATGGAAAGAGAAAACAGAACTTGCATCCATTCTAAAGAGTATTGCAGTCAGTCATGGATGCAAAAAAAGCATCTTGTTGCCATCAGCCTTGCTTTTTACCAGTCGAGCTACCATAGAACTCCTGGTATGTCTCCATTCAAGGCGTTATACAGAGAAAAGATGCCTTTCCAAGTTTTTCTCTCCAGTGATGGATGCAAGTAGGAAGAATTTACCCCCTGGGAGATATAAGGAAGAGTTAATGGAGGAGTTTTGCAGGGCTTAACTGAATGATATCAGCAACATAATAATTTCACTTAAGGAGAGTACCAGAGAGAGTGATCAAAGACACAAGTTTCCATACTCAAGGTGGTACAGAAAAGGATGTTCTATCATATGTGTGGGGGACAACTTGAGAAGTTACAGGCCCTCTTGTGGGACCTGCAACTATTATCATGAGAATAGGAACCAATTATCCTATTAAGGATGACACCACTTAAATCATTTATAACTGAGTCCATGCGTGACACTTGAAGTCTTTCCCTAGTTTTATCTTGGGGAGAAGAATGTTGTGAAACACCCAACTATAGAGTTTTTTTCTTAATCTATAGAAGAATCCCTCCTGAAACCCCAGCTCATAATATTTATATGGTACTAATAGTATAGCTTTCAAGAATAAATATTGAGTCCCAACTGATATGGACAGCGAACAAAGAGATTTTTCAACTTCAAAGACCTTTTTGTAGGCTTTGTGGGGCCTAATATACTGTTGAGAGAGGCTATTATATAAACCTAGCCACTAAAATACTCAGCTGGTATTCATGACGTCAAAGACATGAAAGTTAAATACCAGTTTAAACAACTATGCGCACGACTTTGCTTATGACGCCTCAGATGAATACCCTTTGATACCCTGAGTTTTACTGCCAATAATGGGAGAATTACCAAACAGTATAATAGGAGAGTTTCCCTATTCATACAAAGCTGCGCAAAACCATATATACAAAATGGGAAGAGAATTAGTTTCAAAACTCCAACAACTAAGTGTCATGAGAGTGTTATAATTCTCCAGTTCCCAGCGTGGTGGTGCACAGTGCACAGAACTAACACAAGGGAACTAATCGTCAGTATTAAAGGAAAGATAGCCCCGCAGAGGGTGCTTGAGTTAAAATAACATAAGGCGAGGGTGTTCAGCGCGGATTAGAATAATAGTAATTATTCAAACATCAAGACTTGGGTGGACCCTAAAGAGGAGTCCATATTCAAGCGGTTTTCTGTACAGGAGTGTAAGGTTGCTTCAGCTTTGAGGGGACCCAAGCGGTCCAGCTGTGCACCAGATGAGAGGGTGAAATTTGCACAAATAACTTGGCTAAAGTTGCATGAGACCTCCTCAAAGAGGTCTGCACACAGATTTACCCAAGTTAACATAAGAAAAAATGTAAAACTAACTAAGGTTTTTAAAGTAAAGATAACCAAATAGAAAGGTTAATCTTGAGTAAACATATATAAGCCAACTCGGGGGAATTATCAATCAGAGAAAGTAGTACTAAGCCCTGATGCACCAATAAGAGCACGCTTCCATCTGATTATGTAATATACTTTGAAATCACCTAAATTTGAGTGATCAATTGAAGTTGAGGATGACCCAAGTTAGAAATTTCTTAATTTGAACAGGTTTCCAACCCTTTCCCCAATTAGCTAGTTGAGGTGTCATAATTTAGGTGGTAGCACATCCATTTTTATATTAAGGCCGTTATACATGGCTGGGCAGGTTGCAATTCCTCTGAACCAACCTGGTGTAAAAACCGTGAGGTTTTCACTGGTGCACAGGTTCGCTTAAATACTGACTCTAGGATTAAATATGAATTTGCTAATTGTATGAAGGCAATTAGCCTTGTCAAGTTTAGATAAATGGGTAGCTTTGGCCCTACTCTAGCAATATAAAAAGTTCAAGTGACTTCAGCATCACTCTGGCAATATATAAGGTTTCAAGTGACTTTAGCCTCACTCTGGCAACATATAAGGATTCAAGTGACTTCAGCCTCACCCTGGCGTTAACACTTATACAGTAAGTACTTCTTTACAACTTCACTTTAGAGCAAACAATCAACAATTGAAAACAATAAAGTATTCACAGTACTAAGGTGTTTAAAAGTAAATTGAGGAAATATTTATAGGGTAAAATGGTGAAGGACATGTGTTAGGGGTATTTGTGGTAACCACAATATTCTCAGCACGCTTATCTGATGAAAAGGGATATCCACAATGGTCCTGGAATGAATAACCAACAGAAAAGAGATATTCATGATGGTCTCGGCACACCTAGCCAATGAAAAGAGATACTGGTTCGTTTTTGGGAAAGATTCCAGTTGATTTCCACAAGGAATAGCATATTTAAATCGCCATTCAGATTATCCCACATGTCAGCTACTGAACCTGATGATTTCCCATGAGTAATTGCTCATTTTGAGCCAATTTACTCATATCCACGTTGTTGATAATCCCTGACTAAAATAGGAATTATAATTCTCATTGGATTCGATCCTCTGTGAATTACAATTAACCATTTAATTAGTGATTATTGCTGAAGAGACAACATAATTGATCAACATCTCAAAGCTTAATAAATAAGATAAATTAAATAAATGAACCAATTATTTTAAATTAAATGAATCTTAAATAATTCACAAGCTGGATAATGTGGTTATATAAATTCCCACACATCCCCCGCTTGATCAGATTATCAGTTAAGAATGTCTTCATTGAATAATTCCTTCTACAAACAAATCTTATCTAGTCTGAACAAAGCAGATGCCTCCCATTTTTGAGCGATGTCATGAACCACCCAAAGGGGTATCCTTTCCAGTCCAGCTAGATCCAGCCCCTCAAGTCAACTTGATTTGGCAATCCCCTCTTCTGCTCTTCCCGCAATGGTGCCAATTTCTGAAGAGGGGACAGGGTTGGCTGTTTCATTATTAAACTCTCATTCATTCATTCCTCATTCTCCTGTCACCGAGCTCAATTTTGAGGCATTACTGGATTCAGCTCCCATTGTTCTATATCTAGTAATTGCCCTTGAGCCTAATAAAGCAATTTCTCCTGGCTTGGATCAATCTTTTCTAATTGAGTCAGATCTTCTTCCTGAGTTCTTTTTTCAGATTGGCCAATTTTATCAACTGACTATTTTGTCTACTGAATCAACAATTGGTAACGATGAGCATGTTGAACTTCCATACCAGGAACTTTGGGGTAAATTGACTGAGGCACTTAATATCTCTTTCATGCCTCATGGCCTTGATAATATACTTGATTGGGATTCTGCCTCCTTTGCACTCCAATTTGCAGGGCAAGTACTTCGCACATGGGCTACTTCACTCCCTGCATCACCAAATTTCCACCATTCCTTTCCCTTCCAGTTTCAGGAGGCCCACAGCCACCGCCTTCATGACACTGTTTGCTGCCTGCATTATTAATTTGTTGCTGGGACTATCCGACAATATCTTCCATTAATGGCAATAATTGGTGGTATGGTTTAGCAGCCACCTGCACATTTCCCTTGTTTGCTGTTTTCTCATATGCCAAGTGTTCTTGACAAAGCCCATTGTCAAGCACTCTGGACACAGCTTCTGGCACCTGTGCTGTATTGAGATTACATGGACTTGTTTACAGATTGCATATTCTTGCATTGCTGTTTTCCTCCCCAATCTAGGGTTTCCTGACTTGCCAAACTGGATGTCCGCATCACTCTTCCCATCATTGCTTATTCGCAGAATCCACCTTGGGTTCAAAGAACTTGGTTTCAGCTTGCTCTATCCCTTGCAAGTATCTGATCTCAGATTGCTTTGGCGACCTCTTTCACAACATCATTGTTCAACCTCCCTCCCCCAGAGGCATTGAAGAAGAGATTGCAATTTGCAACCTGAGGCATAAAAAAATAAAAAAATAACCTTTTTTTCTTTTTATATATTTTTTCCAATTTTTTTACTATTGTTTTTAAATTTTTATAAATATATATATTTATATTTTTTATACCATTTTTAAGAAATTTGCTGTGTACTCTATTAGTTACATGACCAACGGATATTTTTGATTGTGTAGGCATCATTTGCCATTTTTGCAATAACCTCAAATGGTCCCAACCATAATGCATCTAGTTTATTTTGGTGACTGAACCCATGTGTATTGCAATAGGCTACTTGATCTTCAACAGCAAATTTCCTAAGGATGGATTGACTCTTATCATCAGCTTTTTGGCCTGAATCATTCTCTTGATCGTTGTATCACAGGCTTGAGATTGGAGATCCACTATTATGTTCACAAGTCAATATAGGTATTTATCTGCGCTCATCCCCAGAGTCAGCTCCACTACTGAATAGAAAATTGGCGGCAATGCTGCTCTATTACCGTACAATAATTTAAACGGCATTTTTCCCATCGCTGGATGGAAACTGATATTATATGAAAAAGTTACCAAACTTAGATAAGACGTCCAAGATGACGCTTTATCTGATATCAGCTTCCTTAGCATAGCGGCAAGTGTCCCATTGACTTGTTCCACAACTCCATTTGTTTCAGGCTGATAGGGTGCAGACACCACCCCCTTAATTCCTATTAGTTCATTCAGGTGTGGAATTACAAAATGAGGTAAAATTAGTCTTGTTATCAATCAGCAACACTTGGGGACACCCATGTCAGTATACCACCTGCTCCAGGATGAATTTGGCAGTACTTTGGGCATCTGCTCAACTCAAGGCTCAGGTTTTGACCCATCTTGTAAGGTGGTCAATCACTACTATTATGTAACGTACACCACCTGTACTTGCACTTAGTGGCCCCATAACATCTATCAAAAGTGTGTGCCAGGCAAACCTTGGCTTCACTAATTGGTAATTCGTCATGTTCTTATGTGGCTTATGGATCTGACATTCTACGCAACAGGTGATATAATAAGCAACGTCAAAACTCAGTGACTTTCAATAGTAGTATCGCCAAATATGTTCAAGCATCTTCTTTAACCCATCATGTCTGACGACCTTATAGCTGGCCCAAATTATCTCAGTGTATTCTGATGGTTTTGGAAACTAAAGCCTCTTTTTGTCCATTATTTTGAATAATTGTCCATTAATGAGCTTGGTATTCTCCATTGCCTTCTTTAACGATTTTTGAATTTTGATTGGCTCTTCCTGAAATTCCTCACAGATCATTCGCCTGAATAGGTCATCAGCACAATCTTTCACAGTAAGAACAGTTGGCAACCTAGACAGACCATCAGCGTTCTGATTCTTATTTCCCGCCTGATATTCTATCTCAAAGTTGTAGGCCTGTAACTTCAAAGCCCACCGCGCCAATCTCCCTTCTGGTTCTTTAAGGTTATGAAGCCATTGGAGAGAGGCATGGTCAGTCATGACCTTGAAGTGTGTTCCGTGGATATAGAATCAAAACTGCTTGCATGCATAGATAACCGCAAGACATTCTTGCTCCATAACCATATATAGTTCCTCTCAGCCTTCAACAGTGTTTGGCTGACATATGCCATGGGGTGTTCATCCCCCTTGTCATCCATTTGGCTAAGGATGGCTCCTATTGCCATCAGCAACACATCTGATTGAATAATGAATGGCTTCTTAAAATTTGGGTATTTTAAAATTGGACTTGTCAAGTATTTCCTCAATTCATCAAATGTGAGTTGAGCCTCATCACTCCAGATGAATCCCTTCTTTGGATCTTTCAATAGGTGGAAAAGCGGCTCAGCTATCTTTGCAAAATCCTTAATGAATCAGCAATAGTAGCTGAACATTCCAAGGAAAACTTGAATATTGCGTATGCTTCTGGGGACCAAAATCCAATCAACTGCTTCTATCTTTTGGACTTGGGGCTTAAGTATCTCAGCATTAATTTGAATCCCAAGTATTCTAATTCCTCCTTAAAGAAATGGCATTTTCATGGCTTGATTTTGAGATTCTCCAAAGCCAGTCGCTTGAATAATTACTTAAGATGTTGTAAGTGATTGGTAAACATTTGGGTGAATACATTACTTTTGTCCAGATAGACCAGGATACAGGACAGCTTTAAATCCAACAAATTTTGTCCATAGCCCATTGAAATGTTGTGGGGGCGTTACATAAGCCTTGAGGCATCCTCGTCAGCTGATACAACCTCTGTGCTGTGATAATAGCACACTTCTCTTGGTCTTCTGGGGTCATGTCTGTCTGTCAATATCCGGAGATTAAGTCCATGGCGGAGAAAAACTTGGCTCCTCCTAACTGATCCAGCGCGTCATTGATCCTAGGCAGGGGTATGAGTCCTTTTTCATGATTTTATTTAACCGTCAGTAATCTATTACAACTCAATTTGAACCATCTTTCTTCTTAACTATTATATAGGGCTCGCCCATGGGCTGGACAACAGTATGAGAATTCCATGCTCTAAAAATTTTCAATTTCCTCAGCAATAACTGCCTCTGCTGCCCTGGACTGTCAAATAGTCCTCAATCAAATTGGCCCATCATCTTAGTATTGACTTGGTGTAAAACATCCTTTACACACCTGAGATCATGGTCGTCCTGCACAAAAATAACTTGGTATTTCTCAAATAAGGCCAGAACTATATCTTTCTGGCCCTCCATTAATCCAGCTAACCAATCCTGTTTGATTAGCATATGGATATTCCCATCATTTTCTTTTGGAAGTCCCAATTTGTCCAATTCACCAAATTTATGGAAGGAATAAATCTCTGATACCAGTTTTAGTTGGGCGAATGTGACCACCTGGTGTCATTTGACCTTTATTGTAGATTTTTCCAGATTGGCTAAAAAGGCCCCAAATCTCCTTATGACTAGGGATTAAAATTCCTGGGGCTACCCAAGGTTCGATCCTTGATTGTTGCCAAGGAGCTTCAATTTCCAAATATAACTGCTCCAGGATTTAAATTCAGTCCAGTCTCCACAAATTACTGCATTCCCAGTTTAATTATGACATCTTCCTTAGAACGGACCAGGATCCCAAGATCCTCATTTAACTATTTAGGTAATTTCTGGACTTTTTTTCTGACTAATTTGTAACTGATAGGTAGTATTCCATCCTTATAGGCTAAATTGATGAAATTATTTCATCTACTGAGGGGCGCTTTCCCCTCGCATTGATAAACCAGCAGCAACATTTGCACCAGAATCATCAAAGCGTCTTCAAAGTCACATTTGACCCCATAATTCCACATTAAGTCAGTGCCAATGAGTAATCATAATTCTGGTTGGCTAGAATAATCGCTGGCGCCAATACAACCAAGGAACCAAACCATAGCGGTAGAGCACTATAAGCCCCACAGGAAGCTGTAGAGTCAGGGCCTGCCATCCCGTTCTGCTTCTGGTACTCCAAATCCGGTTTGGCCTTTAATTTCTTTACTAATTTGGTCAACACTATATTGATTGGCGCTCCACTGTCAAATATTGCTCTGACGGGGATTCAGTTCACCAAAATATCCATATATGTACACTCATAAAAATAAGATAAGCTATTGTTTACTGCATGTACAACAGATTCGTTGGCCAAATCCATGGTATGAATTAACTGAGCTGATATATTGGGGAACATTTCTCAAATTGTACGAATTGGAATCGATACATTAACTCCATCTAACTTGGTATTCAATAAGTCCATCTCGTCTTCAGCATTTTAGACCTTCTCCACTATCTTTTGGGCATATGGGCGAGCTACCTCCTGTATATTTTGGGGACAATCCCCTTCAACTTTGATCTTGTTATTACATTTAAATCTTGGTACATGATCTGATGAAGGGGATCTAATTTAAGCTCATCTGCAAATAGATCCAACTTGTCCAAACCATCTGATTTATCCGGAAGAACTTGGTTACCTGCAGTTCTAGACTGTTCCACATCTATACCGCATGGTCTTTTCCCTGCCTGTCAGAAATTTCCTGTTTATCCTTGGGCTGTACCAAGTTGACCTGATCCTTTGGTTTACGTTGCTCATAATCTTTGGCAAAATGGCCAGGTTGCCCACACTTATTGAAAGTCAACTGGGGCTTATAGGGCAGTCTAGTTCCTTCATATGATTTATCTTGATTCCCACAGTTATTAAATTCTCTAGGCTTGTTGGTGAATCATCCCAAATTCTTGTTATTTCTTGACTGGAGATTCAGTTTGTATGTCTGATTTGGTGCACTGAACGTTGCTGATAGAACCTTTAGGTGTTCTACCATTTGAGCAATGGTGTATTTACTGACCAAAGTGGATGACATCATTTGGTGCAATTCTCAATGAGGGTGCAACGCGTTCTGCATCGCAATTCTCCCATCAAAATCAGTCATCATGTTGGCCCCATTGAGGATCTGTTCTTCCTCATAGAAACAATCAGCAAACGCACCCACTGTTTCATCCTTCTTAGATTGAATGCCCATGAATTCTTGTTTCCGAGATGACATCTTACCTGGACTACCAAATATGGTCAGAATCGCCTCTTTCACTTCTTTATAACTCCAGTTCTCCCCACAAAGGTAAGGCAAACCTAGGTTTTGGCACAAAGTATCGAGACAATTCATGATGGTAACAGCTTTTTGTTGGTCACTATAACCATACATTATCATTTCAAATAACTGGAAGAAGGCAGGCGCATTATCCCAATGGAAAGTGACCAACTTTGGAGTACTTTTGAAATCTTCAACAATAATTGGGCCAGTACTTCTAATAGGGATTCAAGCAGGTGCTGGAGTTGCTTCAGATGTTACTTCAGGAAGTGCCACAATGGTCAGAGGCATTTCTCAAACATATTGGATGGTGCTGTCAGTAATACTCTCTACTTCAATGGATGCCAATTCCTCCCGCAAATAATTTCGCCTCATGGTACTCATCCTGTGAACAAGTACATTTAGAGTCTTTGAGGTCATCCAATCATTTAAGAATTTTATCTTCCCAGGCAAGCGTTTTTGATTGTTTTCCCAAAGTTGATGATTTTTATCAACTTCCTCTTGTAAAGTTGCTTTCAGGTTTTGACTTCTTTCTTCAGCTTGCCCTCTCAGGTTTGGACATGGAATAAATGCTCATATAATTCATGGTTCTCTTTTTCATATTTGGACATTTCATTGTCTTATTTGATGACTTTAATCTTCAATGAATCTAATTCAGATTGAGTTTTCAATTATAATGCGTTCTTATTAACAATTTCTTATCGTGCAAAGCTTATCAATTTTGGCTCTCATCTCTTCATTGAGTCATTCAAATTTTCTTTCCATATCATCAACGGTACTTTTAATTTCCCATCTTCCTTTAATTAAATTGAGCATGACTGTGTGGGTTTCAGTGTTGGCAGCAACCATTAGCCTGGTTGCCCCCTGAGCTCAAATCAAATCAGCAATGTTTGATTCAGCCAATTGACAGTGCTTGTCACACTATGCTTCCATTGGTGATTGACCCCAATCTGGTTAATAATCTCTTCGATTATCCCCTGAAGTTTGGTATTAAACTCGGCCACCAGATTCTTATTTTGGGTGTTTGATTGCTGAACACATTGTGATGTGGTCCAAGCCAGCGCGAATTTGTTGAAAGCTGATGTCTAGTTATCACATTAATGCCCGCTGTTGTACGCTATTGTGTTGAGTGTATTCAACTACATTGGCAATCACCACCTGTTGTCAGACCTGGATAGCTCTCATATTTTGGGTAGTGGGCTGTACATACTTGATAACATAGTCCCCATTGTTACCAATGCTTCTCAAGTATCCCGCTAAGGTCAAAGTGCTCATATTAAGAAAGTTTTTGAAGTGTCATCTTCACTCTTTCTGATTAGTAGTGTAGTGGAATAATCCACAGCTTCAGTCCAAAGTATCAGTCTGCAAAATTTGGAATCCTCTCATTAGGATATTGCTGATACTGGGTATATTTTCTCATATATGCTCCAAAGGTGGTTCATAATTTGTTACAGCGTTCTCATTCACTCCAATTGTTGATAGATGGATGTATTGTAGATCCCTCAGCATTCCAGCCTCTAATTGGATATTTCCCCGGTGAATGTGCTGATGATCCTGCTTCCTCGTTTCTTTGATGCTCAATATTACTTAGATAATTTAATATTATTATTTTCTTGTAAACTTGACTCACCCTTTATTGAGCACCATCAGTAAAAACCGCAGGGTTTTCACTGGTGCAAAGGTTTGCTTAATTAATGACTCTAGGAATAAATACAAATTTGCTAATTGTATGAAGACAATTAGCCTAGCCAAGTTTGGACAAATGGGTAGCTTCGGCCCTACTCTGGAAATATAAAGTTTCAAGTGAGTTCGGCCTTGCTCTAGCAATATATAAGGATTCAGTGACTTTGGCCTCACTCTGGTGTTGACACTTAGACATGAAGTACTTCTTCACAACTTCACTTTGAAATAAACAATCAACAATTGAAAAGAATAAAGTATTTACAGTATTAAGGTGTTTTTATTAGTAAAGTGAGGGAATATTTATAGGGTAAAATGGTGAAGGACATGTGTTGGGGTATTCATGGTAACCATGATATTCTCAGCACACCTAGCTGACAAAAAAGGATATCCATGATGGTCTTGGCATCCCTAGCCGACAGAAAAAAGATATTCACAATGTCTCAGCACACCTAGCTGACAAAAAGAGATACTGGTTTGTTTTCAGGAATAATTCCATCTGATTTACACGAGGAATAGCATATTTAAATCGCCATTTGTACCAGCCCACATGTCAGCTACTGAACCCAATGATTTCCCATGAGTAATTGCTCATTTCGAGACAATTTACTCATATCTACGTTTTCAGCAACAATACTGACAAAATAGGAATTATAATTCTCATCAGATTCGATCCTCTGCGAATTACAATTAACCATTTAATTGGTGATTATTGCCAATGAGATGACATAATTGATCATCATCTCAAAGCTTTTCAATAAGCTAAACTAAATAAATGAACCAATTATTTTAAATTAATTGAAGCTTAAATAATTTGCATGCTGGATAATGTGGTCATATAAATTCTCACACCTGGGCATATCTGGTCTGTACCCAGAATTGGTCCAATGTGTGCCTCAAGTCATAAAGGTCCTGAATATTAACCTTCTTGAACTCTTGGTGCATATCCTTGTCCTGGCAATTGGTTCCTTTAACATAGTCATGTGAACATGACATTACCCTCTCTTCTTTTATGGGCTTCTACCCCATCCAGGGGTATTTTCCAAGGAAAAAACTTTGTAAGCAGGGTCCAAATTCATGGAAGTGACGGCTTGCTTGGACTTGGAACCTGCAGCCTCAGGGAAACGCTTGTGGAATGCTTCAATTAAGTCTTGGGCATGGACACAGTCCTGCACTGGAACTCAACTGTTCTTTGCTGTATCAAATCCCTTCCAGGATACAAGATACTCAAATCTCCATCTTACCCAACAGGAGGCTACTATCTCCTCCACTTCCCACTCTGGCGCCCCATCCACAATAAGCCTCAGGAGTCTCTGGTGGGGGCCCTCAAATAACGTGAGCTTGCTTTCATGAAAGGCTGAAAAGATTCAAAATGAGGGGGGAGATCCAACTGGTATGAGGCGTGGCCCACCTTTCTGACGACGTGGTATGGCCCAATCCTCTTTGTTACTAGTTTTTTGCAGGATTGCTTGATTGTGATGTTTTTAGCTTCCAGCATCACAAGATCTCCTTCCTTGTATGATGGTCCAACTCATACCTTGCCATCATCATTTTCCTTTTAAGCCCACATGGCTGCATCTAAATTCGTGCTCACCCCTTGGTGTACTTTCTTGGTCATTTTTGAAAGGCTACCACCGCTTCCAGCTTAGATCCACAAGTGGGCTCCATGTTGAAGGCGGTATTGAAGCCATAGTTGGCAAAGAAGGGGGAACAACAAATTGATGCATGTTGGGCGTTGCTATAACTGAATTGGGCCATGGGGAGATGGTAAACCCAATCTGAATGATCTGCGGTGGTGTAAAACTGCAAGAACTATTCGAGCATTGGTAACTCATTCAGTCTGACCATCTGATTGAGGGTGATAGGCAGCTGAAAGGCAGGGACAGATTTGCAGAATCTTACAAAACTCTTCCCAAAAGATGGGGTTAAACTGGGGTTCATGATCACTAATTATTTATTGGGGGACCCCATGAATAGCAAACACATGAGTGACAAAGAGCCTAGCCAGCTTAGTCGCGGTGACTGTGGTTCTGCGGTGAATAAAGTGGGCGAACTTAGTAAAACGGTCCACCACCATGATAGAATCGTAGCCATCAGACACAGGCAATTCCACAAAAAAATCAACTGATAGAGAAGTCCAAGGCCCTTCAGTCTTTTGAACTGGTACCTACAGTCCCGCTAGAGGCTGGCAATTCAGTTTCATTTGGTTGCATACTAGGCACTCTTTACAATACCTGCCCACCTGTGCGGCTAATCCCTTCCAATTGTAAGTGCAGCAAAAAAGCTCTAGAGTCTTTTCCTTCCCAGGATGACCAACGGTGATTCCATCATGATGGTCCCAGATAATTTCCAGTCGAAGTGGTCTGGTGGGAATTATAAGCACCCCCAAAACCATAAACTCTTATCCTTTACGTGATTACCTCTGGTAATATCCTCCTGATTCAATGCGCTCTTAGAAAGGACCATATTACATCTGGCTGGTAAAGGCTGTGAAAGGACTACCTTTCTGAACATACCATATTCCTCTGTATTTTCCAGAGGAGCAAGTGTTGGCCCATGTGCTGAGTGAGAGGGAAGTTGTGGCACAATCTTACCTAGCGGAATCATCAAATGGGTGTTATGCATATCTACCTCCTTAGGATTGGGAGCTAGTGCAGGGTTGCAGCTAAAAGCATCTGCTAAACCATTCTCCTTGCCCTTGGTAAACTCATAGGAAAACACAAATTGGGTAAGGTCTTATGCCAGCAGGTTTGCCGTGGGGTCAAGACATGAGGTGCGCGGTATTACATTAAGACATAATGATCTGTAAATACGCAGAAGGGAAGGATGAGCCAAGAAAGTGATGATGCTAACAAGTCAGCGCCTCAATCACTGCTATAAAACTCTTTATCATATATGACGTAATTTAACTCATGCAGAGACATCTTCCTGGAAAAAAATCCCACTGAATTCTCTATTCCATCCTCGCCTAACTGTAATAAGGCAGCCACTATGGTGAAGTTAGAGGCATCAGAAGTAACAATGAACTCTTTATTGGGTTCAACATGGCGAAGGACGAACATGGACAGCAGAGTACACTTTACTGCTTGGAAGGCATCCTGCAAAGTTGGGGACCACTGGAGTACTTTTGCCCTCTTTCCTTATACAAGAGCGCCATCACTTCAGAAATATTCGGTGTGTACTTCTTAAGGAAAGTACATATCCCCAAAAATTCCTCAGTTCCTTAATTGAAGTTGAGGTAGGCCACTCACGAATCACCTTCTCCTTGTCTGGAGTTATCATCTGGCCTTGGTCAAACATGACGTTGCTTAGAAAGGTGACCTGGGACTTGAATAATTCACATTTACTTATTTTTATTGAAGGTCAGCTGCCCTCAAAAGCTCCACCACCTGTTGAAAGAGTACTGCATGGGACTCCTGATCAGGGGAAAGCACCAGGATATCATCCATGTTGGCAACCGCGCATACCCCTAACAAGCCCTTAACTCTGCTTCAATGCGGCGTTGAAAGATATCTGGGCATTCTTAAAGCCAAGGGGCATGAAATGAAGCTGGAAAATCCCTTTTCTAGTACAGAATGCGATTAACCACTCCTGGCCCTTCTTGATACAGATCTTATTTAACTCGTTTAAACAATCCAGCTTGGAGAAGACTCTCGCCTTCTCCACATATCGTGCAATCTGTGAGTCTAGTGGGATAGGATGAAAGTCTGGTACTGTGACGTCGTTGAGATTCCCATAATCTATGCATGGGCATAAGGTACCATTGGCTTTTTCCACAAAGAGAAGTGGGGAACATACTGGGGAGGTACGCTGAAAAATTGCGCCTTTGGCTATCTGCTCCTTAACCCACAATTCTAATGTCACTTTTTCCTGTACAGTTAAATGGTAAATTGGGGAAGCTATACACACCTGATCAATGGTGAGCATGAACTCACAATCAAACTATGAATGAGCTGGTAGTACATTGGCTTAAGCCACATCAAACTAAGATTCCAACCCTTCAAACAGGAAGGTAAGGGAACCTCTAAAGAGGGCTTCAGCAACAGAGCAAGACTGAGTGTGTGGATATTGGGCCAGTGGGCAAGTCGCCTTGAAAGTTTTCTTCAGCCAAAGGCACAGTTAACTCGTGACCATTATATAAACTTAAGTACAAGGTGTTGTCTTTCAAGTTGGTTCTGACGTCAAACTTTCGTCACAACTCTACCCCAAAATTATTGAGTACAGAAGGTTTTTGATTGCTTGGAAATGGTCCAACAATTGATACTTGCCAACTTGACAATCCACTAACTCTAGAACCTTTAGCTTAGGAATACCTTGGGAAGCCCCTCCCCTAACCATACCACCTGGCAAGTAACTCAGCTCAAGGTAGTGGGCTTGTCTTGGTCAATAAAATTCTCAAAAGCTCCTGTATCCACCAAAGTAGTTGTTGTCAAGAGAGTGTCTGTAACTCTCTTGTTCCCGGCAAGGTGATGTGGGATGCAAACCCACATTGCTAGGGAACTAGCTGTTAGGAGAATGGGAAGGAAGGCACCTTGAATGGTGCCTGTGCAAAAGGTACCCCAGGCAAGGGTGTAAAGAGCAACATATAGGACCAGGTAATTAAGGAACATCACAGCTTGAGTGGACCCCAGAGGGAGTCCATAATCAAGTGTAACTTGGCGTCAGGGGCCTTGGGTGCCTCGATCTGGAGGGGACCTGGGTGGCCCAAGGAAGCACCTGGGATTTTAGTATATTGCGATAAAAGGTAGTGGCCCACATGGTTGGAGACCTCCCCAAAGAGGTCCACCACCAAGTTTGCTCAAGGAACCATTGGTAAAAAAATGTAAAATAACGGGTGTTTTTATTTAAAAAAGTCGACCAACAAGGAATGTTGGTCGCAAAAACATATTTGAAGTGGGCCAGGGAAATTCAGGTTCTGCGGAAGTGCGCCCAAGCCTTGATGCTCCAATAAACAGATGCTTCTGTCCGTTTTAGTAAAATACACCAAAAGTGCCTTCACTCAAGTAATTGATTGAAGCTTTATTTTACCCAAGCTTAAAATTTCATAACTGGAGCGGGACTTATCCCTTGCTCTCCAATCAACCGAATTAAACTGTCTTTGTTTATAACATAAATCGTTCATTTTAGTGCCTGGGCCAAGATAAGAGGCTGGGCATTTCGCACCCCATTAGTATCAACCTGGGCATGCTTGGCTTGCACCCAGCGTTGATCTAAGGTGTGTTTCAGGTCAGGAAGATCCTGAAGTTTCACCTTCTGGGCCTCCTGTCACCCAGCCTTGTCTTTAGCATCAGTTTCTATTATAAAGTCATCCAACCATGACAGTTGTGCTGATTTTTCCTAAATGGGATGAAAGGGTAGTAGTTAACAAAAATACCCAGAATTGTCTTTATTAATAGCAGACAACGCCAACTTAACATTATAAGAATCTTCTTCAGGCATAAGCATGCCTCCAGGGTACGTTTCTGCATCACAGAATGGAGAGGGATAGCTGTCCACTTTTACTACTGAGGTCTATATCCCAGCATATCTTCAGCAATTGCAGAATTTGTATATTGATTAAAGTAAATTCTTTTTCACCTCCTGTGCTATGTGGATCATAGAGGGGTCAACCGCGGGTTTTCTGGGGTTATTTGGTAGACTGAAATTGGTCCCATATCTGAGCCATAAGAGAAGATATGGGGCTCAGTTTTATATATGGAATCAGCATTATAAAGTGCATTTTGGACCAAAAACAACACCATAACCAAATTGATGACAGGTTGTGCACCAATATCCAAGGCCATCACCGCCAGGCCCTTTGTTAATGTTCCCACCTGCACCATCCAAACATGGTGCTAAAGAAAAAAACAATTTTATTTTATTGATTTTGTTAAATTTTAGTGGAAAGTTGGGGAATCATGACTCCTGGATTGCAAAGTGTTTGTATCCACCAGTATGGGCAAGAAGGGTGGGTAGTTTCCAGTTGGAGGTAGCAAGAATAACGCCGAGATGCTCCAACCATCAGTAAAATGAGAAAATGGTGGTGAGCCCCACTGCAGCCATGACCAACAGCTGGCGTACCCCATTTGAATTTTGTAAAAGCCCCACATGCAAAACGTTTGTACATGTAAAGTAAAGAGGTTGTTTGTCTAATGTCATGAGAGTGTCTATAACTCTCCAGTTCACAGCGTGGTGGTGCATGGTGCACAGGACCAACGCAAGGGAACTAATTGTCAGTATTAAAGGAAAGATGGCCCTGAAGAGGGTGCTTGAGCTAAAATAACATAAGGCGGGGGTGTTTGGTGTGGAGTAGAGTAATAGGAATTGTATAAACAGCAAGACTTGGGTGGACATTAAAAAAAATTTATATCCAAGCGGTGTTCTGTGCAAGAGTGTAAGGTTGTTTTGGTCCGGAGGGGACCCAAGCGGACCAGCTGTGCATCAGATGAGAAGGTGAAAATTTTACAAATAACATGGCTAACATTGCATGAGATCTTCTTAAAGAGGTCCACGCAAAGGTTTGCCCAAGTGAACATAAGAAAAAACGTAAAATTAACAAAGGATGTATTAATGGGAGGATGACCAATGAGAAAGGCTGGTCTCATACAAACATATCTAAGCCAACTTGGGGGAATCATCAATCAGAGAAATTGATACTAAGCCCTGGTGCAACAATAAGTTCAAACTTCCATTTAATTGGATAAAGCACCTTGAAAGCAACTGAACTTGAGTGATTGAATGAAGTTGAGGCCAAACCAAGTTAGAAATATCATAAATTGAATGAATTTTGAACCCTTATTCACTGATTAACTGAATCAAGCCATCATAATTTCTGTGGTAGCACGTCCTTTTTAATGCTAAAGCCGTTATACATGGCTGGGTAGGTTGCAATTCCTCTAAAGCAACCTGGGTATATTTGGCCTGTACCCAGCGTTGGTCCAATGTGTTCCTCAAGTTAGGAAGGTCCAGAAGCTTAACTTTCTTGCACTCTTGGTGCCCATCCTTTTCCTGGAAATTGACCCCTTCAATATAGTCGTGTGAAAATGACATTAAGACTACTAGTGTAACTAAGCAGATGTAACAGACAAAAGGGCCACAAGAATATCAGAGACAAACAAAGCAGCAGCCATGCAGTCACAAGCAGGCTAGAGCTCCACACAATTAAAAGTAACTTATAAGATTTAAGAGGATCTAAGAAGTGGACTCCACTGGGCCTAAAACCAAGTAGCATATGCATGATTGCATTTTCGGGAAAAATTTAGTTTAGTATAAATCAAGTTATGCTTTGAATACCCCTATTTCCAAGATGTACTAGTATACTTTTTTGGTCATATCAATACAGTAACGTCTTACAAAGAATTTGACTTTAATATTGTCGTTTTTATTGGTTCTAGATACTTGATTATAATTATGTTGTTATAAGGTTTGGACTTAGCCTTCATGTTGCCTTCAAAGTTGAGAGAGTTCCAGTGTTCTCTGGAGTAGCCCCTGATATGTACAATTTCAGGACTTCAAAATGAATTGACACGCTTGGAATGACGAGAAAAAAAATCATATGTATGCAAGAAACAGACCCTACAGTTCTCTCATAGTGCACCCTGTGAACAAACAAACAAAAACTTTACTGTCAGTGGCTCAACCCCAAAAATCAGCACCCCTGAATGAGATGGCCACTTTGGCAATAAGGACTCAGGCCCAAGATCACTAGAAATAATGATTTCAATGCACTAAGAGACTTTATGATAATTTTTAAATTTATTATAAACCAATTTCAGGATAGATCTAATCTTTAGTACTTTATGGACTAATGAGATAGAGTGATCTCCCCAAACAAATTATTATCATATTGAAAGGAGGAACAAGGCTTTATTTTAAGCTAAATTACCTAATCACCCCAAAGATTAACCTTACACCATCTATTATGCCTCATTTCTGTTGGATCCCAAATGCAGATAATGGAATACACTCAACTGTGTTACATATTTATCTCAGTCCAACCTGGGATGATATATACTGAACTGTTCCAACTCTAAACCTGGATTGTGCCATCAACTCCTACGTTTCTAAATATACTTCCATCCTCACATTTGGTATTCTACTATCCCTTATCAGATCTAGTTTCTCCCCTGGTAACTTGATGTTGCTATTACTTTGCAAAACAATTATTTTTGAATTCTGATACTATACCTTTGATTAGCATTTATTTTAAGTTTCCTTGTATTTTCGTGACATTATCTCATACTGCAGTCATTACTCCATAAAATTTTTTATTGGAAACACTTCTAAAACAAAAGTCATACCGTTGCCTCTTAGAAGCCATTTTTCTAAAAGTGCCAACCCAATAGAAGCTATAATCTTGAATTAATAGTAAACATACCCAAGTTTTCCAAATCAGGCACATTTGAGTACCCAACAAATTCTTACAGCTAGTTTCAAACTGCAGCAAAGCAAGATCTCATTCCCACTAATTTCACTTGGGTGCTGGCAGCCACTCTGGTGGTTCAGTTTTCTGGCTTTCTCGACCATCTTTCCCCCAAGCAGCTCCACCATGAACTCAGGAGGGTTTGGCTCGCTTATGGTGTTGACCCCATCTAGAAGTTTGTGGTCTCCAATGGGACAGCCGCCTCACAGAGCCTTGCGCCTTTGCAACAATTTTCTTCTTCCACTGGGATACTCATATTTTAATTACACCTTTCATCATGATCCACTATGCCCCAACCATCTATTCTGGTCCCTTGTAAAGAACAGTCGTTTTTTCTGCCTTTGTGTTTCATAATAGACCACTCAAAGTAAAAATGCCCTACTGTTAATGCCGCAACTTCTTCTGACCCTCCACCATCCAGCATCATCCCTGACACCAACTCAGCATGTTTTTTCAAATGGGACTCAATCTTCCCTCACTCCCTCAACTGATATAGGTGCTGCTCATCCTGCGCCAGCAAATATTTAAACTTCCCACACTATATTTGAGCAGTTTTCTTCTCAGGTACCATTTGAAATGCATGGTCATCTATTTGCAGGCTAACCACTCCCTCTCCCACCCAATCAATGCTCGTTGCTGGACCATCTTTTCTCTTCCAACTCATTTTAATCTCTTGATTAGGTGGACAATTACATTAGCCCTATAACATTAAGCCAGATTTGAATGACCAGAATTTAAACCTTAATCCCTCTCCCCAGTTCCAATTACACCCTCACAAGGGCTTCTTACATACAATTCCACCACCACCTGGCCATCAATGTGGAAGAAGCCTCTACCAACACCCTTCTCCATCAATAATTCTACGTGATCATGGAGCCACAAAGCAATAAATTCTCTTCCCTAGGTCTGATTGACTTCTCAGAAGAGTCCAAAAAATAAATCAAGGAACTTGCATTTGCCTTGGGTCAATTCTGTATTGACGCGGCCACTTTGTCAATGTTGAATCCTCAATACCCACAAAACTGTCAGAAACATAAATTATTTTTGCTGTGGGGAAGAATTCTTCTTATATGATGAGAGTCATCTTGCTCAGTATGTCAAGGCGCTTCACAAAACGTGCATCCTCAATAAAACAAATTGACATGTTTCCACCTTCTATCACATTCCACTGATGCCTCAATTAATATTTTGTCTGCTCACATGTGGAATCTCAAGAAATCTGTGCCATACAAAGAACCCTCTGATCCCCATTTAATATGACCACTAAGTCCCACCGTAACAGCACCATGTTGAGAGTTTTTTCTTAATTTATTTGGCATTTGAAAAAAACGTGTTGCCTCACTCTTGGTTTGAGCCCCTTTAGTACTGAAAACAGTAATGTTTGCTATTGCTGAAGTGTCATGCTTACTCAGGAGGTGCTGATAAAAAGGGTTGAACCACTTGTTATAAGTTGCTTTAATTTTTCACAGGGATATTGACAGGCAGTTTAGAGTATTTAGTTCTTGGGTACCTGAGACTTTTATCCACGATTCCAAGCATGTCCAACCATGTGAAGCCTTTTGTTATTAGGAAACAGGGACTGTTACTAAGCGAACCAGAACTCCTTCACCCTCTACTGGCAACAATAAGGCTAATTCTGAACCTTAAAAGTAGTTCTTCTAAATTTGGCGTTATGTCACCACATAAAAAACAATAAAGGCAGATTCTGTAAAGAAGCTATTTTATTAAAATATTTATGTATATAGTAATTTGAGGATTTGGTGTGCTTAAATCTAAACTTGATGTTTATTAGGTCAATTTATTCTCATAAGGCGATTATTTACTTTTATCATGGCTTCAAGGTTGGCAGAGCCCAATTCACTGATTCTCTCTGACCTTCTGTGTTTTTTCTATAGATTATACTGTGGAGCTCTTGCTTGCTTGTGAATACATGTCTTCTGTTCTAAGCTAGCTGTGGCTCCTGCTGTTTCTGTGACTCCTGAGGCTCTTGTGGCTGCAAAGGTATTTCAGTTGTCTCAATTGATTGAATTTTTATATTAATTTGCTTCCTGATTTGGTAATATGCTCATTTTTTGGAGTTATGAATATAGAAACTCTCTTCAGTTGGGGTTTGTTAATTTGTTCAGCAATGTGAGACCCAAAGGTATAAAGGGGATTCCTTGGGGCGTCATTTATGATGTTATGCATATACTCTTTTTGATGAATACTTATACTGATGCATTCTATGGCGCCATGGTGACCAGCTGTAAAAATTTACTTTGGTGGGCAAGGGGTATATTAAGACCTATGTCATCAGGAATTTTAAATTAGATAAAACTATATAATTGGACTTTGATTTTTTAAGTTGTTTTGTTTGCTGGCAATGCTAGGTGAGACTCAATCATTATTCTGGCCAGCTATAATACAGTACCATTATAAGTATTGAGAGATTTGGTGTTTCCAATAGGTCTTTCTATGGTGCTGTAAATAACCCAACTTAGTTGAGCATTTCTCAAAATTATACTCCTAAAGACAAGACCTATGGAAAAACTTCAGGTTCTGTACGTGGACTCAGTCATATGAGATACATGTGGTGCCATCCTTAGTAAAGTAAATTTTTCTTCACATGACAATAGCTGCAGGTCCTATCCAAATAGCCTGTAATCTATTCAAATATACCTCCAAACATGTGATATAACATAACTTTCTGAACCACCTCAAATATGAGCAACTTAGGTCTTCAGACAATTTCTTCAGTACTCTCCTTACGTGACTTCATGGTATTGCTTATGATATTCTATTAATCTTTACTAACTCCTTTTCTAACTCTTCTTGATGTCTGACGGAGGGGTAGGTTTTTCCTATCTGCATCCATCACTGGGCTAACAAGCTTCATAGGGTGGATTCTCTTTTTTATAGCACTTTATATGGTGATAGACCTATAATTCTATTGTAGCTTAATAGATGAGCAAACAATGCTGATGGCGACAAGGTGTCACCTCTTGATCCATGATTGTATGCAATATTTAAAAATTGACATAAGCGTTCTGCTCACCCTTTTCACACTTTCTATTGCTTGAGGGTGTGTATGGCGTAGTAAACTGCTGAATGACTCCCACTAAGTCTACCAAGTACTTCACAACATCTGAGAGGAGTTTCTTCTATTATTGGAAAGTAGTTTATGTTGGAATCCATGATGAGCTATAACTTAGTTGTAAAGGAATCTTACTTTAATATAAAGGTAACCGCCTTAGCAGCAATTGCTTCTACTCACTTGAGGAAGTAATCTATTGTAGTAATGCTAAAATGATCTCCACTAGATGACTTTAAAACGAACATACAACGTAAATGAAGATGTTTCAAGAGGATTCTCTTGGAGGGACATGATGAAACTCGAAATTATTTGGGAGCGGCTTGTATTAGCACATTCAATACAGGGCTCCAAAGCTTGACTAATTCTGTTCAACATTGGTTCCCAGTAGACTTTCCTTTAATTTTCTGGTGTGTCTTCTATAGACTTATGTGACCTACTTGAAGGTGTCCTTCAATAATTATTGTCATTTTGTTCTCTAGGCTTAACATAGAGTAAATATCATCTTGTATTATCTTCTCCATCTGTCATTCTCTAAACATCTTTGTATTTAAACAAGTCTTCAAAATTTTCTTTACTACATAGTCTTCTTATTTCCATTCCTCTTTTGGTCTTCTTTTTAGTTTTTAGATAATATCGCTCTTTTGGGCTTGCATGTGGAAAATGAGTAATCTTGACAAGTCATTCGCATTAGGTGCTTCTATCCTGCTCAATGCAGGATCTCAAAGACATAACCTTACAACTGAGCACCTATCATACTAGTCTTCCGTATGGTTCTTTCATGTTTGCCAACCATCTCAGGGAGGCGTGGTCTGTAATTATCTTGAAGTGTCCATCATAGATGTAATTTCAGAAGTAGCATACAGCTCTAATCATCTCTATAAACTCGCGCTCACTGATGTTGTAATTGTTCTATGCTCTGGTAAATGTTTTTAAAGAGAACATTATGATGTGATCTGCTCCTTCTTCGTCTAACTGAGCTAAGGTGGCGCTTATACCCACGTTGCTGGCATCAGTTTAAATGTAGAAATTTTTTCAAAGTCCAGGTATATCAGGAATTGGGGTTTTATCAACTTCTGCGTTGTGGTTGAAAGCACATTCTTGCTCTTGTTCCATATTTTACACATTAACCTTTTTAAGCAATTGCATGAATGGCTCAGTGATAGTTTCAAAAATTGAATCAAATTGCAAGTAGTATCCTACCATTCCCAGAGACACCTGTAAATCTCTCATGTGTTTGGGGAAAATCTCCCTGACAATAGCTTTAACCTTCCCTTCCTAGGCTTGATTCCTCTTTTGTTCACTTTGTGACCAAGGAACCCTAATTAACTTTCTGAAACATTTATGGCACATTATTTTTAACTCTCTCAGGTGGGTAATAAACTAATCTAAGATGTCTAAAGTGCTCCTTGAAGGTTATTCTGATATGGTGAAACTATCCAAATAGATGAGCAACCCATACATCTTCATGTCTTTAAATATCTGGTCCAAAACTTTCTGGAACGTAGCTAGGGAATTGTACAACACCTGTTGCATACAAGTTGTTTAATACAGTCCCTGGCTGGTTATCAGCGCACACTTCTCTTAATCTCCATGTGACAACTGCATCTGCTAATATCTGGTTGCCAGGTCCACTTTGGAGATTTATTGCAAGCCTCAAAGTCGTCTCAGTGCATTATTGATGCACAGTGTTGGATACCAATCTTTCTTAGTCAGGTCATAAAGTCTTCTGTAATCCATGATTATTTGGTGGGTCTTATCCTTCCACACTAGTAGAAAGGGTGATGCCCAAGTATCCTTGGATGGGTATACTAGGTCTGCATCCATATGATGCTGTAACTCCTTTAGAATTAATTCTTCTTTGCTCTTGGATTGGCGGTAAGGCTTTGATCAAAAAGGTATTGCATTTCCAGTACCATACTTGCGAGTTTCTCTTTGCAAATGCCATAATTGTTCGGTCTGCTTCTTACAATACCTGAATAGTGATCCATGAGTTCATTGATTTACGTTCTTCTTTTTTAGTTAGCTCCTGAATCCACTATCTTCAATGCCAAAGATGGTGTAAACTGATTCAACATTAATATAGCTGTACATTTTTACTTTGTCTATGATTTGACCCTCCTTGATCAAACATAGTGCTTGACGGTGTTCAAAATAAGGTCTTTGACTTCTTCTTATATGTTGAATCGTAAAATTTAGTCATAACTCAGGGTTCCTCTTCTCAAACTCCTTTTTGTAGTAGACTCAGGCATTTTTTTGTTCCAATACTTCAATAATGATGTTTTCCAGAATAACCTTCTGTTCTCTGGTCAGTAGGTCCTTATCTTCTCTGGCATAAAAGGGGATACTAGACTCTATGTCTACTGCCAGTTTTAAGCTTTGTTCCCTTCGTCTTTAGTGTATAACTGGCTAGAAAATATGCTCATTTTAGATTGGTGTACTCATTCCTTCTTTTCTCTTTTCTCCTCGACTTAAAAAATAAGTGAAATCTGGTAGTTGAGTGCAGTGACTGAACTCTGGTTAAAAGTTGGTGATTCCTCCAAACTCAAATAGAAATTTCGTTCCTATGAGAAAATTGTAGTAGTTGTTCTCAAGTACCACAGTTGGATTAGGAAAAACAATGTGTACAAATAAAAAGGGTAACACAGAATAAGCTTCTAGTGCTTATTTGACTCAATCCTAGAAGTTCTGAACCTTCCTTGAGTTGATGTCCAATGCAAATTTTAATCTTTTCATGAGCTTGGAAAACTTAAAGTTGACTAAAATGCTGGTAACCAGTACTTGTAATACCCTTGTTTTGTGTAATGTAACTTTCACTTTTTTGTAATATCCTCTCCATTTGTCATGCCTGCGGTGATTTGCACTGACATATTGACTGAATCCTCCTAAAACTTCAGATAGGCATGACTTCCTAAAAGCTTTGGGTGACTCACGGTCTTGAGTTGCAATACCCTTAAACATTGTTTCTACAAGATTCTCTCTTTCTGATATACTTTCAACAATATTTGTGGTCTTGTAAGCTTAAGCTAAGTAAGACTGCTCTTTGGGCTCAATTCACTCGGTTAGGTCTAAGATAGGAAGACACAACCACTTTGCTTGGGGTTCCAATGACATTTTACCTTGACACAACACTTGAACCAAGTTCATCTTCATTTACTTTGTTAATGTGATGTGCGACCCAATTGAATGATCTTGCGACCTTCTCTTTAGGTTTTTCCTTCTTACCTTCATTTATATATGGAAACTTCTTACAGATGTGCCCTTCTTAATGATAGTTGTTACATTTGAACTTGGCAAAATTTGGGAACTCCCATTAGCCTAGTTGGTAATCCTTCTCCTTAGGCTTATCCTTGCGGCTCTGTGACTCTTAAACAGCTTATTTGATTATGGAGGCGTTACTGATGGTCCAAGATTTTTGACTTTGTCTTATAAGCGGCTTTGACATCAACTAAAGTCTCTTTAATGGCCTTCAGGGATTCAGATTGCTTCATAACAAAGTTTATTTGTTCAGGAGTTGCAGTTGTGATTTATGAAAACTAAGCAAGACAGTCTTTTTGGTAACTAGTAATAAGGCTTTAATTATCCAGAGTAATTGCCTTGAGGTAATACCAGTTTTTGTAGTCCACAACTGAATCAGAATTCTCCATTATCATGGTGAGGAACTCTTGCTTTGTAATTTGAACATATTGTGTGCTTCCAAACTTGGCAATCGGAATATCCTTAACTTTGGAACAAGTGTGGTGGGGTCAAAGTGTGGCTCAAAGCATCTCCTGTGATTCTCTGCTCATGCATATCTAAACATAATGGCTTTCTGTTTGTTGCTGTCTCCATCAATGCTATTCTTGTATATTAAAGAAATTTAGCTATACGTCCTCTACCAGGGTTTGAACTTAGTCTTAAAGTACAGGTGGAAATTAAAGTCTGCTTCATATATAATATGATGGAAGGTTCTTAAACCAGCACTGGGTCGTTGGTAGTGTTAGTGCGTTCTCCAAGAGTAAGTAACTGTCTAAGGGGAAAAAATTTCTTATTTGCACTTTGTCTACATCATGTTTCTAGCAATCCAACTGATTGTCATGGCTTTCCAGTTCTATAAAAATTCTATTTAAGCCTTGTACAGTTTCACTGTTCTTCTCTAGGAAAATCACTTTCTTAAACTGAGTCAAGGGCATATCTAATCCTTCCTTGCGATGATAGTGTTCTGCCTCTTCTTAGCTTAATAATTAAACTGAGCTACTTGCTGCTTCAAGTCGTTAAGGATTTTGTACATAATCTCCAAAAATATATCTTCTGGAAGTTTTTTCCATGGTGAAAAACTATGTTATCATCATAGTAATCTCCAATTTTTTAATGGTGTCCCATGTAGTGAGCACCAGCTATTTCTGAAGTGGCCTCCTCGCTTAGGGGGTGCTTGTTGAAAGGGTTGAGCCATTTGTGATAAGCCATTTAATTGGTACAGATGCATCGCCACTAAAACTTAAGGTCTTTTTTATGGGTAAAGGGGAAATTTTACGCATGCTTTTTAAGCTTGATTAACTTTGCTGAAGCCTTGGAATAATATATAATTCTGGGATGTTCCTAAGCACGCTAAAACTCCTCTCAAGCTCTGCTGACAACAATAAGGCTAAGTCCAATCCTTTGACAATAATTCTTTTATATTTGGCGTTGTCACCACATAAAAAACAATAAAGGCAGATTTGGTAAAGAAGTTATTGTAATATAGAAATATGGAAAGCATATAGTAATATAGGGATTTAGTGGATTAAATTAGGACTTGATGTATATAAAATCAGTTAATCTCATAAGGCGATACTTTACTTTCATCTTGGTTTTAAGATTAGCAGAATTAAATTCCCTGATTCTCTCTGACGTCTGAGTTTCTTCCTCAGATTATCTGTGGAGCTTTGCTTGTCTGTGAATGCATGGCTACTGTTCTGAGCCCACCTGTGGCTCCTGTTGTTCTTGTAACTCATGTGGCTTTTTCAGCTGCAAATGTATTTTAGTTATCTCAATTAATTTTATTTTCTATATTAGATGCTTCCCAATTCGATAATATGCTCATTTCTCTGAGTCTTTTGAATGGGAAACTCAATTTAGATTGGGTTAATAATTTGTTTATCATCAATGGGAGAACTAAAAATTATAGAAAAGAATCTTATTGGGGGCATCATTTGAAACGTTGTGCACATACTCTTTTCAATCAGTACTAATTTTATACATTCTCTGACATCATTAGATAGTCTTTCAAATATTTAAGCGGTCAGTGGTTATATAAAGACCTCTTTTATCAGGAGCCTTAGAAGATAGAAGCTTATAAAGAGGCTTTGGAACTCATCTATTTGTCTTGATTGCCAGCCATGCTAGATGAGACTTAATTGTTATTCTGGTAAGCTATAGTGTTTGTATTACTATTGAGAAAATTAGGGCTTTCTGGAGGGGTCTTTCAATGAGGTGAAAATTAACCCCTTTAGTTGAGCCTTTTTCAACAGTTTCTCAAATGGAAAAACTGTATCTCCTATGTTTTCTTAACCTATGGTATGCCCCAAAGAATAAGTGCTTGTGGGCTTTAGTTAGCTTTATTGTTCTGGGAGGAGCTTTTTAAAGCACTTAAGCTTTGTTCTTGCTGATCTACTACCTTCAACCCACCTTTTTAGTTGACATACTGAAAGATGAACCAAAGCTTGGGCAATATCCAAAATGTTATACTGCTACAGATCGTTGTATTGGGCTTAACACCTACCTCTGTCTCAATTAGCTACAATGTCTTTAAACAATTTTAAATAAGATGTTCCCTTCTTTTGTCAAATATTTTTTGAACCTTACATAATATGGAACTTAATTGTGTGTCCATTGTGGAAGCTGTGGTGTACTTTGCAAACTTTGATAAGAAAGTACACAGGGAGATGAAACCAAATTGGACTCCATAATAAGGCCCTATAAGGAGAAAGCTGACTGTAAGAGACAATTGAGACCATAATATAAGCCAGGAGATTTAGTGATTTGGACGCTAAAAACATCCCAATTAACCAGCCATGTTATAATTTGGGTCCCAAGCTGATAGGTCTATATTGTATCATAAGAAAAGTGAGACACGCATTCTACCAGCTGGATCTTCTCCAAAATTAAGAATCTTTGCTACTTTACATAAGAGCATATGACCCTTTTTGAGGGGTCCTCTCCTGATACCCAGAGTATACCAGTAGAGGGGATACTTGAATGGGAAGTGGAGGATATTGTGACATCTTAGCATATAAAGAGATGGATTGAGTACCTAAAAGCTTGGAAAGTCTTTGATGCTGCTGAGAATAGATGTGTTCTTGCCCGTGGCTGTCTCATGTAAATTTTTGATAATACATTCCACAAGCAAATTGCCCTAGAAGCCAGGCTAAGATCAATCTCTACCATATCTGTCATGAATTTTCCCCTTGTGCACAAGAAATTAATCCTTGCTGATGCCCCTGAATAAGGGCGGTTTCTTAAGAATTGGATAGTAATGGCATGTCTAATGACATGATTTAAGATGTGGACTGCAAAATAAGGATGAGGTTGATTAAAAACCATAAATTGGCACTTTGCCTTATCTCAAATTCACTTATACTAATGTGGGTGAGGGACAAGCATATCCGGTTGCTATAAAGAAGTCTACATGTGGTTTACTACATATGGCGACTACAGCCTTAGATTATTACATAGTGGTCAAAGATGGGATACAATTAATGTCTAAACAGAAAATCAATATTCTCATTAAATTCACTGCTACCAAGTTTGGACCATATGTCTTCAATCTCATGTTTTGAGCTCAGTCATACTTGGGTATTAATCTACCATGGAAGAGAATTTAATCCTATTGATTGGATGAACTTAGTACCAAAAATAATAGATCAAAATTCAAACTCTAAACCCCTTTTTATATGTTTTAGGCCAAATTTTCTGCTGGTCAATTTTTTGTTGCTAATAAAATCTAATTATTGAAAAATTGTTTTTATGGGTTTTTTGATAAGGCCTAGCCACAGAGCTCCTCAAGATAGTCTCAATTATCTTATGCCATTTTATACTGCCTTTGATGGATACCAAATTCTAAAAGTTTCTGAGTGTTTTTTGTTCTATAAGAGGTATGATCTAAGCCCCCAAACAGGATAGAACACTATATATCAAGTCATGGATCCGTTGGCTACTCTTGCATCTCAGAAGGAACAACAATCAAAAAGAGTTCTAAAACGGATATAAACTATTGGGTATAATCACTTGAGAGTGGCAGCATATAAACAATGCCTTTTTGAGCTCTGGGATGTTCTTCATGACATCCATGGTGCCTGATTTAAGGGTTTTAAAAACAAATAAGTTTTTAACATTAATATTTTTATTTTGAAATTAGGGTACTTTAATGGAATTTTATTTTTATCTAGAATATGAAGTTGATTTGATTAACTTCAACTGGGGATATCTAAATTGTTAGCGGCTTGGTTGCTACCATGAACTTTGTGGGGTTCTGGGAGCGTTACAATGAATTCAAAAGCTTCTTCTGGAATTACTTAAACCTCTTCTGGAAACTCTTCCAAACACTAAGCACATTCTGAGGCATCAAAAAAATTTCTCACATTGAACTTATTGAATTTTTCTAAAAAATTTCTTGATTCTGGCCTGCTTTATATTTGACAATTTTCTGAGTTTTCTAAAAGCTCCAGCCTTTTCCATTAAAAGTTTTCCAAATGATGATTGACCACTGAAGCGTTAGATGAGTTTTCTCAATTTTAAATTTACTAAAATTTGTCTTGGTTCTGACCTACCTGATATTTGACAATTTTTCACTGTTTGGAGCTCCAGAAACTATAAAAACTGCTGTTCAAATCCTTTAATCTACTTGTTTGTAATTTCTTATGTCATTGGGATAAATGGCCTTATTTTCCCTAAAAAGGGGATATTGAGGCAATGTGGTGATCTGGTGTAGCCTTTGTCACACTGCCAAATTAGAATGCAAATCTGATCCCTCCTTTCATTGTTTTATAATGTAAATAATTAAAGCACTTTGGACTCTAGACTATGATGATTACCCATTGTTAATAGATTCTCATTTTGAGTCTAGACAACAGACCACCTTAATATGAAACTTTGTGACTTTCTCCATTTATTGTTGTTATTGTGTCTCTGAAGTCAAGTTGTAGCATAATCCAACGTGGGTTTCTTTTTTTAGACTTAGTCTTTGCTTCCCTGTTGATCTAGTATTGAATCCCACATTAATTACAAGGAATTGAGGATTTACAGAGACTCTCTTGACACATATTAGGGAATTATGATAAATACCCATGTTAGGAAAGAAAATGCAAGAAAAAAGGACTTTTTCTCAACATAGTCCCCTTTTAGTTCTACATACCTAGTCCAGCGATGTTCTAACTTTTACAAGCCAGCACAAAAATAAGATTTCTCGTACTCTTCAAAATAGGCCTCAGTTTTAAAAATCACCTCCTCTTAAGTTTTGGACTGCTTTCTGCCAAGCCATTTTCGTATTTGAAAACAAAAAGAGATCACTAGGGATAAAATCTGTAAATTACAGTGGATGGGGCAGCAATTTGTATCATACTTTTGCCAGCTTTGCCTTGGAAATTGTGGATGAGTGAGCTGATGCATAATCAGGGTGAAAGAGAACTTTTTTACAAAATGGGTCTGTTATTATTTAATTGAGTGTTAATTCCTAGTAAATCAGCATATTACTTTCCTGTAATTATGCTTCCTTTAATATATATAATTTATTAGAATTATACCTTGTGAATCCCAAAAAATTGTGGCCATGACCTTTCCAGCCATTTGAATCATCTTTGCCTTCTTTGGTGCACATTTGTTATGAAACCTCGTTGTGCTGAATGAACTTTCATTTCTGGTGTTCAGTAATGAAGCCACATCTCATCAAAGGTCACATAACGCCACAGAAGCTCACTTAAATTATGCTTAAACATGGCAAAACACTGCTTTGAAGTTGTCACAAGATTCCATTTTTTAAGCATTAGCAAACGTGGCATTCATATTGATGATAGCTTACTCATGCCTAAATTTTGTGAAGACTATTTTGTACATGTTTATTTAAGATGTTTATACTGTCAGAAATCTTTAAAATCTTTACCCAGCAGTCAGCCAACACAATATCAAGGATTTTGTCAACAATATGCTCTGTAGTCAATTCAGTTGGACGGCCTGGGCAGTTTTCATCAAAGATGGATGTTTGGTCATGCTTAACCTCATTAAACCAATACATGATTGTGGTCATTAAAGGTTATTGATCTTTATTATATATTTAATTTTTATCATTTTTGTGACATGGTTTCCCATCCAAAAAAATAAAACATATGGCTGACCAACATTGTCTTTTTCTATTGTAACAAAGAGAAAATTTTGCGCATTTTAATGAGCTCTTAAAACAAAACTACTCAACCAATATGCTTGAAATTTTGACAGGCCACGTTTACATTGTTGTACTAGTATATGGTAAGTGTAGTTTATACTTGGCGCCCTCAGTATTCAAACATGGGTACTTATTATATAGCCTCCATAACTGGACCTTGTAAAAGCATTAGATAAATATAAAGATTCAGTGACTTTATGATCAAGTTCCTCTTTGTATATAGATAAAATAATTGTATACCACCCAATTAAGGAATAACAAAAGGTCTACTATTCACTATAGATAACTTTATAGTTATCAAGAGAATGTCTGGATGTGATTTAAATTCATAAACGCTTTTAAGCTTATGTTTATAATCTACTTTAAAGTCACTATGGACTTAATTTGCTTTGCTGTACAAGAATATGAAGGATATGGACAAACGACTTGGCTTATAAGTTGTTTATTTGAAAGGATATTATTAGAAAGCACACACTGCGTTGTATTTAATTCACTTATATTTTAGTATTTAGTTGCAATTTCCAGTGTTTCATTATAAGGTTAATGATAGTAGTCAATTATATAAACTCATTGAAAAACTTGAAGATTAATGATTCAAAGAGACTGTAGAAGACAGAAATTTATTTAAAATTGTTGTAAAAGACACTATACAAATGATTGAAATTTAAAAAAACATGGCATGAGAATTATTACTAATTTCAATCCAATAAAAGAATATTTGAATTTATTACTGGAAGCACATAATTAAGAGGGTCACAGAAGCTTTAAAGAAGAGATGAGCTTTTGATCAACGTTTTATTAGGAAACTTTAGATGATGATGGGTGTCAAGCCTCTGAGCTATGTGTGCCTTATGTGAGACATTTTGTATGCAAAAAATTGTTTTAAACCAGTATAGCTAATTACATTGTTGAGTGAATATCAAAGTATTGTGTTGGTCCACATGCATGTGTATCAGTCATAAATTATTTTATAACAGTAACTATTGATTATGAAATTAAGAGAATGAAGATGCTTCCATAAAAAATAAAAATCTGTAATTATGTCAAAATTAATAAAGCCAAATCAATGTAAGCTTACCAGGTCCAAAAATCTTTATTACTTATTAATGAGAAACTTAATACTAAAAGTGGTACATAAGCTGATAGAACTAGTAGGGTTATATAGATATTACTATCTTATAAATACTCTACATGAAATGGAAGTGTTCAAAGACTAAATGAAAAGCATTTGTAAAATCTAAAAAAACTTTCAATAGGTTACCATTCACAATTTGGTACATACTTTTTCTCAAAGCTTTGTTTGCATATCACCTAATTTCCATTGTATATTAGGTGCATCAGTGTTAAAAAGTAAGTATGTGAAATATGCAGCGTTGTCAGCATTACTGTAAGTCCAGGGGAACGTCCCCTGTGTGTCAATTGGGCCCTCTTCCCATTTTCAAGCAAAAAGGCTCCAAAGATGGTAATGTACCTCTCATCACCCAAGGCAATCTTGCTCACGTGGTAGATGAGCTCTGGGTAACAGCCCTTCCTCTTTGGATCCCTCCCCCAGTGCCCACATTCACCTCTCCTGAACTTGTACGCCTGATCAGGGAAATTTGTGCCAAAATTGCCGAAATGAAGTCAATTAGCCCAAAAATGAGTGAAAATGAGCCCAATGATCAGGATCCTCATAGTTAAAAAGGATTGAAGATTGACTCATTGGCTGGAATCGCCAAAGGGTTTGATTCAGTCAACACCTCAATTGTCAAAATTAACCCCCTCCCAAAATTGTCAGGGATAATCCCTGACGTGCAGGTAGCAGCATCAGATACCATTGATGACAGTTTGAAGCTCCCTTCTAGCCAATTATGCGTTGCAGCTGACAACACTTTTAACCAAACAAATGGCTCAGTGACTGGGCATGGGCAGGTTGGGCATCTCAAACCTGTTCCCATCCAATTGGGACTGCCCCTACATGGGGTGGCCTTGGGGGATTCCTGCTGCTTGTGGGCTAAATGCCATTGCACCAACCGTCATAAATGTAGTCAAGTTTCAGTTTGGGCATTTGAGGTTGAACTGACAGCAACTTGGCCTGCCGCTGAATTTTTTGATGTCAGTTTCCAGTTAACTTATCTGTTCCCCATTCCCAAACAATATGCCAGTTAGGTCAAACTTGAGGGACACGATCCCAGCTTGTTTCCTCTCTTAATTGACCACTATTTAATCAGTTGCATCACACTGAGAAAATTGTTGGTCAATTTTCTTACTTAAATTTTCCATTAAACTTTCCCCAAAATTTAGTTTTTGTATGTTAAAAATTAAACTGCCTTTTCCGCTGATACTCTCATATCCCTCAGGGTTAACGGCCATGTTTTTCTGGTATTCTATTATTTGCCTGTACAAGATTCTAGCTCACTGGCAGTTATTGGTGAAACTCCTTTCCAGTGACATATCCATCATACCAGCAGCAGTGCCTTGGGCATTCTGGTTTGCTGTTCAGGTGCTCTGGCACCTAGGCTGGCAGGCCAGTCTAATTCTTACTTGCTGTTTGCCTGACATAATCAACCTACCATTATATATAACCATTTCCGCCTTTCTTGTAGATATTGGCGTAGCAATGGCCCCTCCTTTTCAATTGAATCAGATTGTGAAGAAGATTTTCCCTGACCATAATAGCCCAGTTCCACTCAAAACTTCAAATCCACACCCCATAGTTGCCGCGGCTATTTTGCTCATGTCAGTAGGATCTGACATTCTGACTTGCAACGAGTATACCCCCCCTATGAGCCTAGAAGTTTCCCCTGACCCCACTACCATCTCTTTGGTATCACTGGATTCATCCACAACTACAAATAGAGAGAACTCCGCTTACTTCTTATTACCCATAAAGATTAGTGTTGGGTCCCATCACGTCTCCTTTGAGGCCCTGGTGGACACTGGAGCCGCAGGAAATTTTATGAGTGTTGAACTGGCCCAGCAATTGGAACTTAACCTGGATGCAGTCCCTTCAGTGATGGTTGCATCGTCAGCCTCCCAGACCTCATACCTGGTTCATCAACCAGTCACATTTTCAATACACCAGCTCAGCTTCTGCGATAGTTTTTCTGCCATGCCAAACTTGGTGTTTCCAGTGATCCTAGGAATGGAATGGTGGTGCCAGCAACATGTCAAGATCCACCTGGAGTCTAACATGCTTTTGTTTATTATAGATTAATTGGAGGGTGAATTTCCCTTGATTGACACTCTTAAGAAAACTCAAGGTCATAGTTCTATCACTTCCCTCATCTCTCCTGCGGGCATACCGTCCAATTTTCCAGAAATTTTAATGTGCTATCAAAGCATTTATAACTCTGAAAAGGCAGATTGTCTGCCTCCTCACACTAGATTTGACTGTTGATTTCATACAACGGTGGAGTTGGTAAATATTAACTGCCTGTTGTACCCCCACACAGCAGAGGAGGAGGCTGCGCTCAACACTTGGTTGGACGATATGCTGAAAAAGGGTTGGTTGTTTAAGGAGACATCTCCAGTCACATCTCCCATCGTCTTTGCTAAAAAAGCTGATGGTTACCTCCACCCCTGCGTGGACTATGGACACTTAAGTAAAGTCACAGTTTCTGATCCCTACCCCCTTCCTTTAGAGCAGATGATAAGCCAAGCAATCGCCAAATCTCAGGTGTTCTCCAAGCTGGATCTTGTCAGTGCTTTTACCCAGAATCAGATTATGAAAGGGCAAGAATAGTTAACAGTGATCCAGATGAAGCGAGGCATTTTCCCATTCTATGTGATGCCCTTTGGGCTGAATAATGCTCCCACTACATTTCAATGTATGATTGACAATGTACTGGGTGACCTCCAGTTTACTTGCGCGGTTGCATATATCAATGACATTCTGGTTCACTCCCTGACTCCTGAAAAACACACTATTGACTTGGAAGTGGTCGTGGCCACCTTGCATAAGGCAGGCTTGTTTGTTAAGCCTTCCAAATGTGAGTTCTATAAGAAGGAAGTTACCCTTCTTGGGAACTTTGTCCTTAAAGATGACTATGCGATTCCTCCCAATAAGTTGGATGCTATCTGAGAATGGCCAACCCTGACAACCCAAAAACAATTATAAAGTTTTTTGGGAACCATCTTTTTTTTAAAAAAATTCCCTGGCAATTTCCCAGATTGCTGCCCCACTCCACCCCCTTACAGGAAAGAATATACCATATTGCTAGACGCCCAAATGCCAACAGGTGTTTGAATAGATCAAAGAGACGTTTTTATCCCCTCTCATTTTGAAACATGCGGATCCCACCAAGCCATATATCATTGCATGTGATGCCTCCTTGGTAGCAGTGGGAGCGGTGTTGCTCCAAGAGCACAATGGCTTGGAACATCCAGTCGCCTACTTTTCTCGAAAGTTTACCTCTATGGAGAAGCCTTGAGCCATCTATGACAAAGAGTTGGCAGCTGTAGCATGGTCATTAACTAATTGGAGATACCTGTTACAGGTGCTCAACATGAGTTAATGGTCCTCATGGATCACCAGGCTCTCTTGTACTTTCGTAAACCCCAGAAATTGGCACACCAGCAAGCATGAACCTATCAGGACTTGTGCAGTTTCAATTTCGAATATAAATTTGTAAAAGGTGTGCTTAACGTACTTCCCAATTTCCTCAGCCAAAACCTCACCCATTGTCCCACAGATTTGGAAGAAGTGGATCTTGTTACCATTATTCCCACTGCCCAAATTTTGACAATTATTCCCCCCATCATTTCTTCTGCCAACCTCGCCCCCAATGCCCAACTTGTAGCTCAGGTCTTAGCTGGTCAAATGGCCTGCCCTGAAGGGGTGGAGTTATTCGACCAATTGACCCTTCAAAATCATAAACACTTTTTTTACTCCTTGGTGGAGGGACTCATCTATTTTAGGTCGAGAATTTGGGTTCCTCCTCTTTTCTGAGCCAAGGTATTTTGTGTGCATCATGACCCTCCCACGATCGGCCATCTGGGCAACAAAAAAGGCATTGAACTGAATAAGTGAACCTATAGCTGGGTGGGCTTGATGAAGGAAGTTCTGATTTGGATCGCTAATTGTGTTACCTGTGCTGAGGCAAAGTCAGACCGCTCA